>JBBPLJ010000531.1:0-10695 GCA_038089715.1 Veloporphyrellus conicus
GAGCCGGAACTACCTTTGACGTCGTCCATGAGTCGGTCAAGCGCAGACCGCATCTCCCCGAGTTGGATAGACCCCATCGAGTCCCGCAAGCCAATCCCTAAACCTCCGCTCAGATCGAAGCTTGTATCGAGCACACCAAAACTTGTTTGCAGGCGAGAAGGTATGGGTTGAAGTGGCTCCCCTATCGACTGTTCGGCAGCAGGCGAACTGTTGTCAACGGTAGGGGATAATGCATCATCATTCGTGGTGTCTCCATTACACTTGACGACATCTCTCTGACCAATGGCATTGACGGTAGCCGAGTTCATCGTGCGCTTCTCGGCAGTCTCAATGGTCGCTAACTCGGTGCTGATATCCATGATCCCGACCGTCGTATCCTGACGTTGCTCGTTCTCTTGGCCCGACCCTCCGGCATCTGGTGCCACAAGGCTCTGCTCGTCAGGTATCGTTTCGTCCACTCTCGCGGCGGTGCTTGGTTCTGCAGGTGGTGCGGGGGAACCAGGCGCAGGAGACCCCAATGGACTTTCCATGCTCCTTTTCCGCATCAATCTCATCTGAACATCCTCTCTACTGATTCTTGTCCTGGGCATACGCACGCTTTGTAAATCCTGTGCGCTAGCGGTCTCGCACAAGGGAGACATCCGCGCGAGTGGGGATCCAGACCTCAGGGCCGGTGAACCAGAGAGTCTGGGGGGGAAATTAAGCGGGGACTCTGATCGCCGGTGCATATTCAGGCCCGTGGGCGAACCCGAACGACTTTGAAGTATCATTCCTAACGGAGACGTCGGGCGTGACGCGATGGTGGAGGTAGGGATAGAGGACATGTGGGGTTCTGATAGAATATGGGGGGGTAGACTATCTTCCTCCTGCGCGGCTGGCTCAGAGGCGGAGACGTTGGATGACCCAAGGGTTGCAAAGGAAAGAGGAGGGGTGTGGCGGGGAGGAGTACTCGTCGCGAACGACACGTTGCGTGGGATGAGGTCTGGGAGTCTGGGGACATCGTCTTTACTGTCGGGTTGTGGTGGATTAAGGACCTTTTGAAGCTCTGCTTCGAGATCCAGGTTTGATAATGACACCTCCGACTGGCCGATGGATAAGTTCCCGGGGTCATCAAAGGAAGTAAAGGACAGTTCGTCAACTTCTTCCTTCGCCCTTGATACAAAGGAAGGGCCAGCAGAGGATAAGGCTACGTAACACGGCATCAGTGTCGACACCAGAAGAGGTACGATCTCCACACACCACTATGACTATTCTTGGGGGAACTCTCACTTTCTGGTGGTTGCAATTCGAACCGTGGAATGAGCGAATCTCGATTGGAGTGCTCGCTTCGGAGAGGTTTATTTGCGGGGCTCGGTGACGGTGGCATCATACTGACGTCTGCATCAACTTCATCCACCTGGTTTTGACGGGTACGTTCAATATGTGTCGACCTCCCAAGTGGTATCTCCGAGTTGGTGATGTCCATCGAGGACTCTGCTGTCCGAGAAGGCGTCGAAGGAGAGTCCTCTGTGGGATGCCCAGAATCGTGGAAGGGGAAACCTGGGGCAGACATGGCGGGAGACGATACACTAGCTCGACGCCGTGTACGTTCTGCATGATGAGTGCGACCATATGGGACCCCATCTTCTGTTTTCATGTCCGCGGGAAGAGAAGGTTGACGACCGGGGGTCGAGGGCAAACCTAGGCCTGGTAGAGGGGTAGATTTATTATCAACAATGCTGGCGATACTTTGGTCTGCATCGCTAGGTTGAACACTTTCCACACTAGATTGTTCTGCGTCATGACCGTGACCTTGTGGATGATTAGTTTCTAAACTATCGTGCTGCTCAGTTGCACCACAATCATCCTCGTCGGATGAAAAAAAGGGGTTCTCGTCTTCTTCGTCTCGGTCAAATTCCAGGACGTCACAACGCTCGTCGAACGTTACGGTTTTCCGCCTCTGACGTTTGCCATCCAACGAAGATTGATCCGCGGCTCGGGGTCCGTGAAGTCGTTTTGATACGAGGGAGGAACGGGATGGAGTAATTGGACGAGAAGGGGGTGCTGAAGGGGGAGGCGATGGGGGCGGGGGCGGAGGAGCCGGAGCTGGCGTAACAGTTGCTTTAGGTGGCACGGGGGGTGGCTGCTCTTCTTCTGCAGTGCCGGTCGCCTGTTTGAAAGGGCTCTTCGTGACGGGCTCTTTCTCGATAAGCCCTTGGTAAGCTTTTGATTGGCGCCTTTCGCGCTTAAAGGCCAAAGGTCTCTCGTTCTCAGCTTGTTCATGCATGGAATCGGGGCGGGGACGTTTTTCGCCGCTGACTCGGCGAGTGCCCTGCTGGACGGAAGGCGGACCGCTAGAGGTAAAGGTGGAAGGCCTGGAAGGGACGGGAGGGACGGAAACCTGGGTTTTGAATGGTGATTTCGAGACAAGATGATTATTCCGGACGTGCTTATAACTGGAAGAAGATCGTCGAGCAACCAGAGGAAAGGCGGGTTTCCCTTCGCGTTTTGCAATCCTGAGTGGAGTTGTCCCCGGGTTTGCGCTCGAAGACAACGACTTGCCCCATCCTTTGGCTGAATCGCGAAGAATTGACGATTGAACCGGGTCCGGTGAGTTTGAAAGTAGCCTATCCCTTAGCGGGGAAGCTGTGGGTGATCGCTGTGTGCTCATAATGAGCCCTTGCGATGTGGTACACGACGGCGTCGCTGGTCGTCACCGCTCGTAGATCTTGTCGTCGTCGTCGAGGGTGTCGCGGATTGATTGCGGGGGAATGTAGCGAAGGAAGAAACAACGACGACCGTGGGAACTCTTCCAACGCGCGGACCACGTGACCGCGAAAATAGCCAAACATGCATAAATACCCGTGCTCATCGAAACGGGGTCACCAACTTCGTCAACTGCCTCGGGGTCCTGACTTTGGATGTATGTCTTGAACGTAAGAGGTGAATGATGATCGCTGATTCATATGGACAACAACTTCATGCATTCACGCTTTAGATCGGATGCTCAAACCACATAGAGCCGCGATTTCTTCACTCATCACTAGAAGAATCAAATTCCCTGTCCAAACATATGCATTAATGGGGTAGTGGTAACCTGGGTCGTTGCCATCGACCCGCCGGGGGTTCGATTCCCCCTTAATGCAGAGTTAACCATTTTTTTTTTTGGCAGTAGGAACGACTTCGATATTGGCTCAGGCCCATTTGACGGGCGCGCGGAGGAAATCAACTTATCAGCTACGCTGTACCTTCCGTGGTCGCATGATGACACAATATGGAGACCTTACATCTACACATCAGAAGAACTACGACACCAGTGCAATACATGACTACGAAAAATTCATCTGGACGCTCGACTCCTCGATCTCATACGCCCAGCTTCACCTTGAGATCGCCGATCGTGTCGATAATACCCACTCTCGCAGCCTTAAGATCGTCCCATTCCTTCCCGTCTCTCGAAACGCTGCGCACCGCTTCCTTTACTACCCACGTATTCCATTTCCCGACTTTCGCCGCATCGATGGCAGACGCTTTGACGCAATAGTCTCCGGCCACGCCCACGATATACAGGTCAGTTACACCCTTGTCCTGCAACAACACTTCAAGGTTCGAAACGACCAATCCCCAGGGGTCCTTGAACGCTGAATAACACTCCACGCCCAGCTCCGTGCCCTTCGTGATGACTGCGTCGAACTGGTCCTCGCGGAGCGGATCGACGAGCTCTGCGCCCGGCGTACCCTGGACGCAATGATCGGGCCACAGCACCTGCTCTAGACCCCGGTCCTTGATCGAACCCACATCTTGCCCACGGGCGACAACGAGGTGTTCCGGCGGATGGATGGTCGTCACCTCGAAATGGCCCTTGCCCGGGTGAGTGGACGCAAACGAGATGTGGCCAGTTGGGTGCCAGTCTTTAGATGCATATCGCACATGGAATGGAAGTTTGATGACTTCGTGCACGGGCGCGATCACTGAGGGACCGTCTGGGACAGCCAAGCTGCCGGTGATGAAGTCCACCTGCATGTCTATGACAAGCAATGCGTTTACCGGTTCCCGAGTCTCTGTCATATTTGTTCTAGATGTTTGTTAAGAAATGGTGCATGTGGTGTCGAGGGGTTACGAACGCACCACACCTGGTCCGAGGTAGACTGAGCCGCTAACTGGATGGTTGGTGTGCGAGCTGCGGACAGGGCACTGATGGCAACACGATAGGGCTTATGAGGGACCTAAATTAAGGACCCGGTTGTGCAGTGTTGTTACTGTCAGTAGGCCGCTGATTTGTCATGCTCTCGAGTGAGACTTAGTCATAATATGTTGGTTAAATACCCCTGGGGAGTCTACAATGTCAAGGGTCTCGGTCTGCCCATTTAATGCACTATTCAATAGTGCTCAGAAATATGTCATCTGGTAGGCTTGTTTAGACGCATCCGATCCACGATGATCGTCTCCTTCACCGCCATCCCAGTTACATATCAAACAGATAGTTAATGTGACATGCATCAATGAACATGTGTTTTAAATCCGATGACATGAAAGCTAGCACCCCTCAAAAAAACGGAACAGTCTGCTTTTATTGCCAATAAACCCGAAGATCAACAGCCGTGATAGCGATCTAGCGAAGCCTCAAAATCGAGATGTTCACCAAGATGCTACTCATCCATCCATCCGTTCATGAAATAAACGCGCAGATGGGATAGGACTAGCATTGAAACGTTTCGCGTGGTCAAATCCCGTCTCAAAACACGGGAACCATTCGTCAGTGCCTCAGCATGGACGGTGTCGACAAGCAGGGATAACGAACGCGCCGGCGGTCTTTCGGTTGCCCTTGATAGGCTTGTCAGAAAACATCGATACAAATGCCATCACAAGTAGACCTAATTACCTCGAGATTTCCGCTTACACCACCGTCGAAATTACTGTCTTCTCGCATGCAGGGTTCGCAGATCTAGTCTCGTTTCGTCCTATTTATCACCCCTGTGCGGAAATAGTTCGCGAAGTGGGGTATCATAAGTGGCCTCCCGGAGCTTGTTGGAGAATGGCTTTTCAACCGCATTATATGATAGTTTCGGAAAGGACTCCAAATGCCCTTTCAGGCGTGCCCAATCAGAGGTGTCAGCCAACGACTGGACGATGAGCGAAAAACGTACTCTTCGTAAGCACACGCAACAGAAGCATTGGTCAGGCCAACATGTATCGCCGATCCCACACACTTCATCCAAAGTCGACCCTACGAATGCGCGTGGTATATCGACTTTGCGTTGCGAAAGGATACCTTCAACAGAGGGAAGAAGGAACTTTTCATCAGGCCCATCATCCTCGAGGTGTCTAATTGGCAAGGGGTTGGAACTCTCTCCTCCTAGCAACGTGAAACGATGTGAGGACCAGCGAACAAGTACAATCCGTCGAAATCATCTATTAAATGAAAAGCAGTTTGTTCGATACAGCAGAGAACGAGGCCGGTGTCTTTGTGCAGACTGACGGTCGTCCAAGGACCCCACCATCTTACACTCGCCGAGAATTACCCAGCTGGCAAGGAATCGGAGGAACCTGGGCACCCCGCTTATTTGAGTGAGCTCCTGAGACGCAAATTTTTGAAAGAAAGCCTTCTGAATCCGGTTGCATACTGTCCGTGGGGAGCGCTTTCGTACCCGTGTGGAGACGACATGATCCAAACCCGGTACACCACGCGATGAAACCTCCACGACTCGATATACGATAGCCGACCTGTTCTAAATGTTTTCTTTGTGTCCGCACAGAAAGGGAATCGATCGTTCTGGGTCTCCAAGATAAAATGAACTTTTCGCCTACATCCAACCGAACAAATCCTCCAATGCAGATACGACAGCGGCGTTGAACGCCATGAGGGGCTCCCGCTCGAGCGTTGGTTTTTGATCGATCACATCGTTTTCGTCCACCTCCACAACATCCTTGCTGATATTTTTCAACGCCTGATGGTGTGCCAGTTGCAATGCTTGCGGCATTGCAGAACCAACGGGTTCAAACAGAGAGGTACCATTAGAAGGAGCCATGCTAGACAAACGAGCTGTGTCATTGTCAAGTCCTGGCACTGGGATGATTAGCACCGTACAGGCGAAGATGACTAACGTCACTTGTGACATGACGACCAACACTTTGCACGTGGTCTTGTCAACTCCTTTCAAGCTTTTTCTACCCGGTTTCGATTCCTGTACCTCGCCATCATATTCAACCGATACAGACTAACGCTAATTATAAACTACCAGCTATTTAAAAGTTAATCCGCAAGTTCGGAGAACTATTGGTGACGCGACGTCAGACTTCGGTACGCTTACTCTGAGTGCAAGATGCCACTCTTCAAACGACCGAAAACATGGTCGGGAGTCGGCGACGAGTCTACAGCCTCCTCAGATCACGACCACACAGACACCAGCTTGCAGGCCGTGGAACATTTACATGATGCGCAGCAAGAAGCGCAGCGGCAAGCAATGCTATATGGTGCCCAAGTACACGAACTGCGCAAGGTGCGTCCACCGCATTCGTCACGGCGCGTTCTTTGGCATGAATTACCGTATCGTATTAGCAGTCGAATCGGCGGTTTTACGCCAAAGCACGTTTCCTCTTCCCATTTGGCATTATCCGTACGTTCCTGTGTTCCGAGTCTCGTTCGGTGTCGCTCAACCGGTCCCTAGTCGGTGTTCTCCTCGGTTTCATCCTCATACAACCTTATGATATCCAGGAGATGCATGCTCACCTGCTCCTCTTGATGCAAGAATACGACATCTCGCTCAGGCTGCCCGAAATAGACTTTTCACGTGTCGAAGTCGAGTGGGGACGCCTGCGCAGTAATATCCCAGAAGTGTGGAAGTTGAACAATGACGGGCGCGAGTTCCAAGCAGGCGATGCGATCAAGGCGCGGGGTCTCAGTGCGCAGTACCCCGTCGTAGTGATTCCTGGCATTATTTCCACAGTGCGTGACCCTGATCTGATCGAATCGTTGAATTCAGCATAAAAGGATGTATATCCAGTCTTTGGAGTCGTGGTCGACGTCGCCTGAATATCGGCCTTTCTTCCGCGAAAAAGTATGGGGTGGTTTCAATATGCTCTCGCAGGTAGTATTCAATCGAGAACGATGGATGGCCGCCATGATGCTCGATCCGGACACCGGCCTCGACACGCCAGGCGCCAAAGTACGAGCGGCGGAAGGTATTAACGCAGCTAGTAGTTTCATGACAGGATACTGGATCTGGTTCCGTTTCCAGTGCTTTGAGTTGGGGCTGTACACTCATATCCCCATTCGTTAGGGCCAAAATTATCGAAAACCTCGCTGTTGTGGATTACGACACGAATAATCTTTACCTCGCGGCGTATGACTGGCGGTTGTCGATGTGGAATCTCGAAGAACGCGACGGCTACTTTTCCAAGCTGAAGTTTATCATCGAAGGTCTCAAGTAAGTCTGCATGCAAAAGTGAGACGGCTCCACCATAGCTATTGTGCCTCGATGTAGGAAACGTCAAGGCAAAAAAGTGGTCATAGCCGCTCACTCCATGGGCGCCACAGTGCGTCAACCCTTTTTATTGACCCACTTTTCCATTTATACGAGGAGCTGGCTTAGGTGGCACTTGTGAGCGCTCTGCTATACATCTCCTGTCAGTAAGAACATTGACCTTGTTGCAACAGTACTTGTTCGTATTTTTTTGGCAATTTACCTAGGAACAGGTGACTGAACTACAGTCACCGTAGTTTCAAATGGGTAGAATCCCCTGCATATGGTGGTGGTGGTCCTGACTGGGTGGAGGTCTGTCTTGTCCTACATCTCCACTCAGGGGCTTATATTGCTTTTAGAACCACGTCGAGACTTTTCTCAGTATTGCTGGAGCATATCTTGTATGTGATATTGTGTCATTTATGATGTATCGTATCTGATCCATATACAGGGTACAGTAAGTATATTAAACCCGTATCTGAAAGTCTCTTAACCAGTGTTAACCATGCGCTCAGGCAAAGGCGATGACCGCTTTTCTTTCCGGAGAGATGAAAGATACTGTGGAAATGAATCCTGCAGGAGCCTATGGTCAGTGCTGGGAGGATCTCCGCTGAACTATAGCCTTATGCTCGCCCGACGTAGTGCTTGAACGCTTCTTCTCTAGGAGCGAGCGTCAGCAGCTATTCCGCAGCTGGGCTGGAAGTGCAAGCCTGTGGGTCAAGGTATCACCTTCATTGAGCGCATATACCACAATTCTCATCATCATGACTTCAAGGGAGGAAATACTGTATGGGGCAACGAGACATGGGCACCGGATGACGAATATAACGCTTCTCATTCGCATGGCGCGCTCATCGCGTTCCGCCGGGAAGCCGACGTCAATGCCGTAGGAGTTGCGGAACAAACGAAAAACATGACGGTAGAAATGGTGGGGGACTGGATTCTTGAACGAGCGCCACACAGTTTCCAGGTCAGGCATCCCTTCGTTTGGCATTGCGTTGTCTTTTGACGCATGGACAAAATTCTTCTTTGATGGCAGAAAATGCTATCGACGAATTACTCTTTTGGGATCGAACGGAATGAGGAGGTGCTGGCGAGGAATGACCTTGACCATAGAAAGTGGTCGAATCCTCTCGAGATAAGGTATGAGGACAACCATATGCGCACAATGACTTGACTTGACGGCAGCCGGTGGTAAGGCTTCCTTACGCCCCATCGATGAAATTCGTCTGTGTCTATGGGCACGGAAAGGAAACAGAGGTGTGTACATTGCCGTTATGAGCGTCTTTTCTTGATGCTACTCATTAATTTCGGTTCCCCTAGCGATCGTATTGGTATGTCCCGCTGATGTGATGACCATGTGTCATCTGTTCTGATCTTGATGTGAAGGTATGCCCACGCTCAGCAGGTGCCGAACGCGTCGCTGGTAGATGTAGAACTGCTCAAAGATCGAGACACACCCAGTAATATCTCGTCGGACTACAGCCCCCGACTCCGCTTGAGCTGGATCGATGCAGAATACACGAACGAGAATGTGGCTCCCAAGGCACGTGTATGAGAGTTCGAATGTGTTGTGTTCTAACAATGGCTGTCGTAGATCCGCAACGGTGTCAAGATGGGGGAAGGGGATGGGACAGTGAGTTTGCTGAGTATGGGTGCCATGTGCATCGAGGGGTGGAAGCGTCCCCGATGGAACCCAGCACGCATCAACGTGACGACCGTGGAGGTGCGGTGATAACTTGATTTGAAGATTGGCTCGAAATGAACTAACAGGGGGTTTTGTTTCATGCAGCTTCCTCACCGCCCGGTGCTCAATATGCCGCGCGGGGGTGCCAATACCAGCGACCACGTCGATATTCTCGGGTCGACGGCATTGAACGAGATCATTCTCAAAGTAGCGACGGGCGTCGGGCACGAGATTGAGGAGCGCGTCGTGTCGGGCATATACGAGTATGCGCAGCGCATTCATTGGGACTGATGTTGTCACCATGCTGTTTATTGTTATGACTCCTGCATAGCGTTTTCTTTCACGGACAACATGATCATGGCATGTTCGAAACGCAATCATATTTCTGGTGTCTCTTTGTTCGTGTCACGGGGCGTGGTAATAGGGAAAAACAACCATGCTAGTCACGCCAACTAGTCAGCGCTTCGATGTCCCTTTGCTGATGTGCACACTCAACCGAGTCCGTGGACTCCCCGGCTGGCGATGTGGATTCGTACGGAAAAGCGGCGAATGTAATTAAAACCCATCGAGGTGCCCACAAGCTGCACGATCCCAACCGTAAGCAGAGTCGACGATTTAGGCGGTGCTAGTTTTTCACCCGGCCGCCAATATAACCATGATTCTCGTTCAAGCATTCGCAAGTGCCCGTCATCGACCGTGATCAGGCGGGGAGTTGCAGTGCCGCATCCGCGCTCGCCAGGGAAGGACTGTACGTCCTGTTGCCACAATTTCAAAGGTTAGCTCGATTCCCGTGTCCCTTCCACATCTGACGACGCGGTAATGCGCATGGATATCACATTGGCGGGAGCCACATCCCATTCGTGCGCCATTATCTCAGGTCTATCGACGCAGAACAAAAGTTGGCCGAGTATGATTTCAAGTACAAAGTACAGGATCGTTCTATCAGAGGAATTGAGGGCGGTACTAGTGGTGGCGGACCCAGTCAAGAGAGATGGCGCAGCCGAAAAACAAACAGGTAAGGCGACCCGAATGACGACGAAAGGAAGGAAGGGGAGTGGTTCTCTTTCCTCAGCTCGTTGTCAAAAAATAGGAGCCACTCCGCGTGAATGCGGATATACGCGCTCCAACGACCTCTGCAATTTACTTCTTCGCAGGCTCTGCTGCGTCCATCCGAATGCGAACACGTGCGCCAGTTTACAAAATACCTTTGCCTAGAGATGGCAAGCGCATCGTTGTCCATTGCGTTGGGGGCATACTCATTTCGGGTGTCCTACAGTTCAGGCCCATTCGTCGACGAAACTTGGCAAGTTTGATTCAAAAGGCAAGAAAGGGCGAGAGCAGAGGGATGGAATTCACCCCCCCCGCCGGGGTGTCATCGATCGAGAATGTGTCGACGACGCTGTCCACTGACGTGGTGTTGTCGCTCGATGGATTGCTCTTGTCAACATGTCAGCTCGGACGGGTCGCGGTGATGCCGCTAGGGATATTGGACGCGTGTCGGGACGTACGGTGTAGGCATAGAGCGCGAAGGTCCGCTGGGGTTCGAAGCTCTGGTAGTCTGTACAA
>JBBPLJ010000532.1:0-16172 GCA_038089715.1 Veloporphyrellus conicus
GCGCTGTGCCTCGTGCCGCCGTGCTTCTGTTGGTGTGGTCAGGTGCGTGGGTGATGTTCCCACAGCCAAGTTTGTGACCTAGTTTGGAGGGTGTCACATTTCTGTTCTCGTGTCGCCCACGTTTCTTGTCAGGTTCCAGATGGTGGAGTTTTCTGGCTCAGAACATTCCAGAAAGATGTGTTCGAGGGATTCTATGGTGTCCGGGCAGTGTGTGCATCGTGCCCGCATTTCGTGGTTTGGTATGTTTGACCAGAATTCGCCTACGCGGAGGGAGCCGGTCATTGCTCTATAGAAGAAGTTTTGTATGGGGCGCCTGATGTCTGGGTGCCTCAGGTTTTTCCACAGCGTTGTGTCCGTCTCTAGGTTGTTGGTGCGTTCTTGTATTGCATATCGGGTGATATCTAGGTTAATCAGAGTCTGTCGTGTGTATGGTGTGTGGTTTTTGGCTCGTATCGCCCTGTAGGCTGTTCGTTGTGTTATTGTGGCCAGTTTGATGCCTGGCAGTTGGAAGTTCTCTGATACTGTGCAATCTATTCTGTCTGGTGCGTCCTTTCGCACTCCTTGGTTTGCTAGTCGGTCTGCCTGCTCGTTTCCCAGGACTGTAGTGTCCTTTGACCCGCGTGACTTGTTCTTGAGTCGCTTTGCATGCAGACATTCTTCCTTAGCTAGAGCCTCCGGTGGGTATGCCATGCTGCCACTGTTATTTCACTACTTCCGCCATCTTCCTAGACATCCACTAGGCTCCCGGACTCCAATATTACCATTTGCCACTGTCGTCGTGGTTGTCTTGCAACCACGTCTTTCTGGATGTCGTGTGGTCCCCATGTACCTTTCTTGCAGCCGCCAGCTCGATTCCCCTGAGCACATCACCTGCTGACTGGACCATCATGGCTGCATTATCGCTGGATGCACTCGGCCCGGCCGTTGATTCGTCTTCAAGGTCCCCTGGCCCGTTCGACACCCTCAACATCGTCTCCATGTTCTTGTGTTCTGGCTGCGCGGTTTGGGCTTGCTGGGTGATTGTGAAATAGAAACGTGAGACAAGTGGACCACGTCATTTGTGACTCAGGAATTCCACCGCTGCTCAGTCCTTATACCTGTGTCCCGCGGCCTTCGTCAATATATCTTTTGCGAACTCGGCATCACCTCTTGGTAATCGTTGATGACGGTATTCGTCTGCGTTGATGCATTCGTTTCATGCATTTGGAGCACTTGCGACGAGGGCGAGGCGTGAAGGCGTCTGGTAAGTCTTCATCAACAACCTCTTCCGTTCCCTGCTGCATTGATCGCTTTCGTCAGCTACGTCTCTCTCCCTCGATCTGTGCGGTGGCCTCGTCCTGTGACTCAGTATCTCTGCCATCCGTTCACGCGGAACAGCCCCATTCCAGACTTGCCCGCCCTAGCGCCGTTTGTGTCGTTCTACACTTCTGGCGAGGCTTTGTGTTGTGTGCTAACAATACGGGTATTAACGATGCGTTCATCCTTTTACAGTATTTGACTGTACATACGACTCCTTCCGCTCTTACGGGCTGTACGGATGATATAGCTCTAGAATAGGTCGCCAGCAACATGTTACGGTTCGCGGCGACTCGCAGGCCCGTGCACTTCGTAGCCCCTGAGTCTATTTGTCATCGCCTCATATAGTAGCCACATCTCGTCACGTTTTATCCTTTCCCCTAACGTTGTGCTTCTCTATCATAGGTATCGCGTCGCCACCTCATCGATTGTATTACTTAGTCTCTCTATCATTGTGGCTCAACGCTATGCGAGCTGCGAGCTCTAGCATCTCTGACACAGCACTAGGAAAAGCACTTTAATTTTTTCAGGATCCTGAAGACCTTTTTTCCGGGGACCCGTCTTCCCCGTAACCACTGATCACCGTGGATGCGAACATCGTGAAAAGGAGCTTATTTCATCGAGTACAAACAGCTCTGTAAATTTTGGGGAAGCACTACTGTACAACAACTGAGCTGGTACAACGACGAAGGACACGAAACACAAAGTACTCAGTAAATCCATCAATCCTACTGTACAACAACTGAGCGAGCATCAAACAAACGGTTCACGAGGACGACATAGAGGATGTTGTTGTCATTACATTCACTTGGTTTTCGCAGCGAGCGAGACTTGACCAAAGACGAAGTTCGGCACACCTGGATAAGGCCATTTGTTGCCGAGTCCGGCACTCTTGAAGGATGGAAGCGGGGACGGGTGGACATCGTTCCCGAGGTATGGGTATTCCTTCGTCACGACGAACGGCCACAACTCGCTCCCTGCATGAGGGTCCATAGCAATGTGTTTAATGGGGCTACGTTGAATTCATGTGATCAATCTTGGCCCAAAGGTATAGTTGGGAGAGATAGACTTACGACAAGTGTGTCACGGCGTCGGTCATGGCAAACCTACACTTGATGCTGGGCGGTGGGATGTTCTTACCCTGATCACACCAGTTGACTGATAATGTGAGTTTGTCACGGTAGCGGGGAGGTGCACCAGTGAAGTGGCAGCCCTTAAACTATGTGGAAATGTCAGCTATGCGCGACCAGACATAACAGCATATCGCATACCGCTTGAGAATTGGTTTCGATGAGACAGTCCTGGCCGATTCAAATTGGGAGTTAGTGCTACCATGAAGAGAATGAATAAATGGCCCGACCTCGAAGCATATTCCGTTAGGGAAGATTGTGTTGTCGTCACACTTCAAAGACCCTGGAGAAGACGTGCATCAGTGTCGGTGACGAAAGCATACTACCACAAAGACAAACATGTGGAGCCAGCCGGGATGATCGGGCTGTCGCACTCGACGATGATGGACCAGAAAGTGCAGTAAGAGCCGCATTCAGGAATAATGAGCTGGGTCGTGCAGCACCACGTCCAGCAGTTTCCCCCGGGTTTTCCCGGAACCCAGTTTATATTCCTCCAGGAGACAAGCGGGCAGCTGAGAACCCAATTCGCGAAATCGGCCACTGTAACAGCTTTGTGTGAGGACTGGCAACGGTGCGAGCGAGTGAAAAACAGACTGGTTGCAAAGTCCTCCTCTTGCTCACTTGACCAGGTGGGGTACATTAAACAGCATTTGCGCTTCTGACGTACTTCTGCGACGAAACAATAGTGTTTTTCGGGATCGCCAGGGGCTTGGACGATGAACGGCTTGTTGAACAGATAGAATTCGTTGTTTTCTACTGCGGAAATACTTTGTTTGATAACCGTTCCACTGTCATCGAAAGCGTGGCCAACGATTCCATCCTTTGCGTACTGCGACGGGTGGAGGAAAGCGCTTCCATGAAGGGTAAAGATTCTGCTCTGAACATCAATGTCCGTCATGGTACTGTGTCCGCGCACGAAAACATAGTTGTTCTCGCCTCCAACAAGCTCGATCCCCTTGGCGGTCGAGTAATCAACACTTGGGTTCTGGAGGTCACCCCACACAGTCAGGTTAGGTACTGCTGTGCCGACAGGTTGAATATCTATCGCGTGGACGTCATTGGCACTAACGGCTATGCAGGAACCAAAGAAGAAACGCACCAGGAGAGCACCCGCCTGGCCCACGTTGCGGGAAGTTGTTCGTGTCATTCACTAGCGCTCGGGACCACCAGCCTGTGGCTACTGGCTTCGTGACAGGAATGGGCCCACACTCTGGGCGCGGGGGTCGGAGTGAATTGACACCATGATGACCATCATTTCCGGAACCGCGCTCGTACTCCCTTAGCTTCGTTGCAGAGTGACTAGCAAAGCGAAGGTTACGAGTCGCTTGGTGCTCGAAGATGACATTCAATGCACCCAATAGCTGAGCGCGGGGATTTCCGCCCCTAAAAACCTGGAGAGAGAGGCCAGAGTATGGCTCAAACAGGACTTGCCCTGGCGGAGAAAATATGTGTAGCGTCAAAATCCCATCATAAGACGGCTTCAGCGTGAATTTGCGTTCGCCAAAGGACAACAATGAGGTTCGCTGTACAGATATGTCCCCGCGGTCGTCGATCAAGGACACTTGTAAACCATTAGGGACTCGTGTGCCTTTGTGCAACTACGTAAATTTGAGTGAGTTAGGGTGATTGTACGTGTTGCAGAAAAAGAATTGAACTCACATTGAGGCGGAAAGAGACTTCTACCTGGGCGGGCGGACCCTTATAGAACATGCGGAGTCGAGTGTTGGCCGAGACGTGCTTCAAAGTAGGGTCTGCAACAACCACCTAGGGCAACAGTTGGATCACCTTCATTTCAGAAGAGGAAAGGTGAAACGTTACATTGTAGAAAGTGAACTTGTTATCTTGAGAAAGGAAATTAAGGAACTCGTCCACACCAAAGCGCCGGGAATCGAATGGCGGCACTGGTTCATCTTCCTTGGCGGGGTCATGTTTGTAGACATGAGCGACCAATGAGTATGTATGGCTGGTGGTATGGGGTGGACGAAACTGTAGAGGTCCATCGGAAGCGTCTGTAATCCAGTTCAGCGCCATTCTCAGATGAATGCACCTAAGAGACCTACATCGATTCTGGGTGTCTCCGACAGAAATTACTACTGGGCCGGATGAAACGGGTTTTACATCGGACCACACTTGAGGCCATAAGATGAGCTCGCATGGCACAGCCCTCAAACAAGCGATATGGGGCCCGCCGGAGCCATAGCCCCTAATGTAGATATTGTTGAGATGGCCGCCGACAATAGGCATGCCCGTGAAACCACGCCAAGAAGCGTCTTTAACGAGTGCGCTCTGATCGGCTTCTGTGCCGTAGAGCGGTATGATGTCAGGGGACTATTTAGTGAATCAGTTTCACTACGGACTCCAATTCAAGGTAAACATGACATACGAAGGACAGCGCTTTGGGGTACCTCTCTGGATTTTTCAGGGCATCGTCATCGGGATCTAAAATGAACATTAGCACAAAGACGAGGTCTAATCTCAGAGAGCTGGCACAAACAATTCCTCAGGATGAAACTGCCATTCTCAGAGTCTTTCTTTGGCAAGTCGGACATTGTGTGAACTATGAGTTGGAGTTTTGTATGAGATGCGTGAGGCAGAAGAGTGACTTGACGTCTTGTTGATGGAGAGAGGAGGACTCAATGATCTGCTTTTATAGTCCCTGGGCGCTCCCAATTAGTATTTGTCACTCACGGACATACAATATCATACTGAACGGTGAAGGATTCTGTTGTGACATTGTCACTCCGGCCGCAACATGGTCAATCTGCATGAAATGAAATGAAGCAAGCATTCATGAGCGGGTTCGACAGCGGGCGCATCCAATGAAAACATACTTCTGTTGCCTATAGGATCTACTGGCTCCGAAGTACACATTTGCGGACAATTATTCCATCAGAAAGCAGAGAAGAATTCTCACATCGTCGACGCCTGGTTCAGGCTGTCAGTTCCAAGGGGTACCTGTGAGCAGTTAAAACGGAACCACACTTGTAAATTTGTAATGCTTGTCAGTTGCAGGAGATAGCACTTATTAATAAGAAAATTTCCTGCAGATGAGATGCCATGTAGGTATCGCAAGAATCGATCAAATACTCACTGACACAAATGCTTGAACCAGGGCGTACCAGTTGATTCTTCGCCCATCATCCTAAGTACTTGCCTAAACCGGAAAATTCTGCGGACCATCAAAATTGATCGCCGCTTTATGTAAGTATCGATTCTTCTGATACTACAGAAGAAATATCAATATCTACATACTATGTAACTCTTTAACTGATGTGTATTACAAGTGCCTTTTCGTGTTAAATTCCCCCTGATGCGTCTTGGATGTGACAGCGCACCAGGCGTCGACGATGTGAAAATACTATACTGCATTCTGATGGAATGAATGTTCGCAAATGTGAACTCCGGGGACCAGGGTCGGGTGTTCCCGCAGACAAGGGAAGGATCTTCAAGTTTTCATTGGATGCGCCCGCTGTCGAACCCGCCCTCGAAGGCTTGCATTCATCTCATGCCGACGGTTCGTGTTGCAGTCAGTATCTGACATTTCCCAGTTCCATCTATGAGAGGTGATTCTGAGACCCAGGCGCAAGTCAATGAGCTATTTATATCATATTATTGGCAATAATGTCAGGCGACTCAAATCACCGATAGCCGTCGTGTTTGCGGTATTGGGGGGAGGGGGACTTCTCCGAGTCGTTACGACATTCGAGCCCTGATATTCAAGTAGGCAATCGTCGAATTATCGCAGCCAGATGAGTTGTAGGTATACATTTGGAACCAATTGACCGCGTGATGTGATTAATATCCGTCCAGACCTTTTTCTGCCGATGGTGACCAACAGGAGTCTGGACTTATTACATAGTTATTAGGCCATAATGGGGTATGCTAGTAAGTGCCCCAGACTACGACCATAATTGTATCAATGCCGTAGGACAGAAGTACTTTCTGATTAACACCACCGTCCTCACCATGTTGCGCGAATGGAGTCGAGTGGGTCGTCTGTGCCCAACTGTCGTCCACGCTAAACCCACCGAATACGTTACAATCTCATCGTCGATGTACATAACAGGTCATTAATTGTGCCCACTTCTGTGGGTCGGGACCGTCGCGTAGTGGTTGTGGCAGTCTGACAACACTTGGTTACCGCAGAACCAAGCTAACTATTTCACTGAAGCACCTTTGCGCCTGCGCAGGTTGAGAGGTTGAAGATAACAAAGGGACGGACGGCTCCGGCTCCAGAGCATCCTCGAATGGGCCGAAAACGGTGGCGCAGGTCGGTTACGGCACACTATCCCTCATTTAGGGGAAGGAGCCGCTGGGTTCAATGAACGGACACACCCACAGTGATACCTATGAAGCTACTGTGAAGCCCCTGAATCATTCTTCTTTGAGAAACTGACAATTGAGTACTAGAATATGCAGGAGCGCAACGCATTGCTTCGAAGCATAGTAGAAATCCGAAGACTACAGACGCACGGCCATGACCGAGGCATTATGGCGGCTCCACGCCACCGGCGTCATCCGATCGGATGCGAAGGTAGGTTTCGATACAGATATCCTGGTTAGATAACGGCAAGTCTGCATTCCTGTACGAATAACTAAACTGGTCCGTCGCAAGGAGTTTGAGTTCTCCGACACCCGTCACACTCACATATTGGGAAACTCACCTTAGCAACGTTAGCAACTCGAAGATACATACTTGCTATGTAGTACACGCTCACTATGTGGTTCAATACTAGCAGATCATCCCGAACTCACTGTGAGTGAGGCGAAACCCGATCAGGTACCTTCAGAAATTGCCACCTGCTCACCTAACCCCCAGGGCTGCCCTTTGGGAGTGTGTGACAAACGCGATATGTCACAGTCTAGAATCTTGCATCGAGTACCCGCTGCCTTGAACGCGTACCGTTTACTCCGCACTGTGAGCGTGGCTTTGCTCTTACTATACAATCTACTAGCTACATTGTATTTGAGGGTGCCGACTGTGAGGGCAACCGCCGGCAAATGATCTTTACATAAAAATGGGAGCATCTTGTCGTTATCTGCGCGGATGGCTCACCTCTGCAAACGCCACTATCAGAACTGAAACTGCGCCGTGTACATATATACTGCCACTGCCGCATATTCACAACTTTGCGCCCAGCCAGTTGCTCAAGTGACATGCAATGTATCAGGCTTCGAGGTGAAAGTAGAAGAACGGCGACATCCCAATTGTTTCACCTTGACTTGTTTGAAGCTCCGCTGGGAAGCGCTGCCACCATCAATACATTTCGACTGAATATGCCATTTGTAAAAGTACAACAAACACCAATTTCATTCTGCCACAGCTTCTTAGCCCCTTAAAGCTTGAGTGTGCTCGGAACGATCTCGACCCAGTACCTGCACATGGGACCATGAGATAGAGGTCGGTGCCCTCAGCCCCAAAAATGATCACACCAAACACTCACCCATCGGGATCCAAGATGAACGCAATGTTTTTCATCTTACCATCAGTGAGGCGCTTCTTGAAAGGTACACCAAGTTTATCAAAGCGTTCACACGCCGCCTCAATGTCATCGACTGTGATGGCAATATGCCCAAAACCCCTCCCGGGCTCAGTGTTGCCGCTCGCATACCCCTGGAAGTCAGGATCGACCTCAGTTCCATGGTTGTGCGTGAGCTCTAATACACCTGATTATGCGCATGTGTGTACATTTGGCATCGGGAAGAGAGTTTATGCACACCTTCGCGGTCAAATCGGGTCGTGGCCCTTTCCTCTGGAGAGAGATTCCTGGCGCTGTTATGCTCATATCCAAGGAAGTACAGGGTAAAGTCACCCATATCCTGCACTTTGGGTGTGAAATAGACGGTTTCTCCATCTACATCGGTCGCACATGGCATCCATCAACGCACCGGCAAGGACGTCCATTCCAAGCGTCTAGAATGTCACATTTAGACGGATCGCTGAATCTGGTCATGAAGGCACTCACATCCGTGTAAAACTTCAAAGACAAGTCCGGGTTCTTGATACGAATCATCGTATGGTTGAACTATAGAAACCCCGTTACCACTGAATACGCTGCGCATACGATGATCCCTCGCTCACCTTGAAGCTGGCGGTCTCAGCTGTACGCGGCATGCTTTCTTGTATAGTAATATGGAGACTGGAGCGTTGTGACGAAAGCGCGACACCTCTGTACTTCAACGAGAGCAATTGAAAGGAGTCCCCCCTGAGGTTGAGGCATGTGACATGTATCCGGCCTGAGTGCCGTAATCCCAGGCTATTTGCCTCTTTATTTGTCCGAAGTTCGCACACCAGTGAAACTAACACCAAGAGGACCTTGCAAGCCAGGTGACACTTGTCAGACAAGAGGTGGATTTCATTACGCTACTACTTTTGAGTAAGGTAACTCCACATATAGCATCGGGAAATTGGTGAAATGATGATACGTAACCACCATGATGGAAGCTCATTAAGCTGAACAGCATGTCATTTGATTCCAAGTTTGTGATAAGGAGAACTGAGATGAATATTAGGACCAGTAGGGCAATAGTAAGCCTCAGATGGCAACTGTAGAGGGACATGTTAAAATAAAAGAATGTGGGGGAGCTGCCGAGAGCGGTTGATAATTAGGATATGGAAAAAATCAGAATCCAGGGGCAATCGTCACTGTCAAGAGAAACAGAAAGGTAACAACATAGCCGAGGAATTTGCATATCATCGCTATATATTGCTTGGGTCTGCAAAAACATCTGAAACAATTCGCACAAAGTTCCATCCATCACAATTGCTCTCACCATACAAGATACGTGCGCAGAAAATGAGACCTTGAGCATGGACAACTTACATGGGCATTCAACATGAGCCAGCATATAACTATTCTCAAATGGCCCTAGATCTCCCGAGCTCCATAAGCATCAGATGGAGGGACTTAGCCGATTCTGGGGACCCTTGGTGTATATGTCATCCCGTGGAGATGCTGGCGTCTTTGATACTTAAATTCACTCCCAAAAACTGTTCCGTCGACCACACTAATCTGTAAATGGTCAAGTCCAGGGGCCGCTGCACTGACCTTATATTGACGGCAGAGACGCGGATCCCGCCGCCGCGCTTGCATGCAGGTTCAGATTCTCACAAACGAGAGTCAGGGTGGTTCAAGGAAACTATTTTTTTTGGATCCGTGTTTAATGTCCAGTGAGGCTTGGCCCCTTGTCGGACAGTACATGCGAGTTTTGTACAGTATGGTAACTACACTATAGTGGGGATTTTGCGTATGATAACAAAGGAAACTAATTGTATGTATTTGCATACGTTTGCAGCCCGGATGAAATGTACGGCAAGACGCGAATCCAGAATTTGATCTCCGCGCCAAAACGCGTTTACTCGTGAGCTCGATTCCACGTGACCGCATATACCTTGACTGTCTTCATCGATGTCCTTGTTCAGCTGTCCCTCACCGCTGGTCATCCCGCTCAAATTCAACCGGAAGAGCGTATCTGCTTTTGAAAAAGTGTCAATGGACAACCATGTGTACCCTCTCGGTGACGCTCCTTCGTCTTCGTCCCCTCCAGCATCATCTCCCCCTTTGCTGACCCCCCCACGCCGCACACCACGGTACGAATGCGCGGAATGGCGAGGAGATTATCATTCCAAAGATTTGGGCGTGGCCACATATGATCAGCAAGATAAGGTCGAGGATGGTGCTCAGTTTTGGTCATCTGCTGCGCCGCCGGAGCACCTGCTTGCCTATAAGCATCTGCCCCTCCCCTCCCTGATGACAAGGTTTACAGCGCACACGCGCCGAAGCGATTCCCCGTTATCATATAGCTCATCACCCATCACCTCCGTTTTTCAAACAACACATCTCTATCCACAACGAGGCGGCGAAGTTGCGAATGACGGCGAGGAATATGACCTCGAAAGCATGGATATCCATATACGTGAAACATACTTCGCGACATCTGCCGAACGCGGACGATGGCTGAGCAGCCCGATCGCGCCACGCGTGCGGTACAAAGCTACCCCGCCCATGCGTGGGCACTCATCGCCCGTCAAACGACTGGTAGACACGTCCCCTACCTGGGGGCGCTTCCACAAACGCGCGAGATTTTGTTCTGTTGACGAACGAATGTCGACCTCGTTGTCAGAAGACCGCGATGAGAACACGCGCTATCCCTTATCACTTCCTCCCTCCTCTCCCCCCATGTCGCCGATGTCCAGTCTTTCCTTCCTGGGCGATGATGGCGATGATGACTTCGCTGTGGATCCTCAGTCAAATGTGCGAATTGTTCCATCTTCAATCGTATACTTGGTGCTTAAGATACCCCTCCATTATAGTCAGATGATTGCCGCTCCAATAGTGGGACCCCAGAGTTGAGCATTTCCTCAACTACTTGCACATCACCTGTCGAACCCACACGCATTCCAACCCCGCGTGAAACGCCTACCGTCGCCCATTCCACAGATTTCCCTTTCAGTTTACCTGCTTCTGTCATTTCCCGCCATACGAGCCCCCGCCCTGGCCGTTCACCTAGGCGTATCGATGCCCACGTGCAAGCACTCGGCACCGCAAGGTTTGAACCGGAGGACGTTCTCTCACCTCTCTCTCAATTCGAGTTGGGCCTCGTAGAAGAAGAGCCTCCAAAACTGCCCCTGTCAGATACAGTAAATAAGTCTTACCCTGGGCAGCGCACACCTAATTCAGGCACGATTGCGCACGCCGTCCGGAACCAGGATCGGCCCTCGTCCATCCAGTCATTGTCGATGAACCCGAACCACGAGCTTGATGGATCGTTGGACACTCGCCGTGGGCCATGTTCCAACAAGAATGTGAAGAGGACCAGGGGATCTACCACTGGCCACTCAAGAACAAGACAGACGAAGAAACGCGCTGCCAACCGGCCCGGAAGCATATCCTCTGACATGAAGAAGGGGAGAGGGACGAGGAATCACACGTTGGAGCCTCCGAGCAAATTGTCGCGTGATTTCAAGAGTCACGGAGCTAAATCTCGTGGTAGGATACCCAAAGTGGAGCGACCTTCCAGATCACCCTCATTTCCCGCTGTTGAAGCCACTAGCTCAGAGTCTGCCCACCCACATGCTGGGAAGACGGTGAAGCCAACGGGACATGCCCAGCTGCAGCAACGAGTTCCAATGGACGCAGACGGCGGAGAGTTTCATGCGTCCTTGACTGGCATGCTAATTGAAGCGTTTGCCATCTCACGTGCAACCTCGATGGATTTATCAGCGCTATATTCCGCGCTCATGCAAGTACATCCTTACCTTACGGCGGAGCGCTCAAAGGAGAGACTCTTGACAGCGATCGCTGCTGTGCTGGAAGATGGACGGGTTCGGTGTGGAATGTTCGACAAGGTGGATAGCAGTAGTGAAAAGTCGCGACACAAGGAATTCGAAAGGCGGTGGTTTTACGTTCCAGAACGAGATCAAGATCGAGAGCGGGCGTCGTTGATAAGCGCCATTATGCCGCGGCAGAAGAGAAATGAGACGAAAAAGTATAAGCAATATTATTACCGGCCGCTGGATAAAATATGCAGATGGGATCCGGAGGATGCGCCATAATATGTTCCTTTCTTCGCAAGGCCGTGTAGTGTACGATGACTAACTCGAGGCGTATCGAAGCAACTTTGGTGTCCCAGAATGTGCGCTTTGTTGTGGAGCTCGATTATATTATTGTATTTTTCCCGTCGATTTTTTTACACTTTGGACGTCACATTGAAAGGAAACGCTGCCTCGTTGCCCTCGCTTTGTTCGTTGCCCCCATCCCATTCTATAAAGAGAGCCTATAAAGCATCCACCGCCTACTTCACCACTCACAGACGCCACCACCACTTCACGCGCATTTCTGCAATTCGCCACATCACTCCATACTCATAGCCAACAAGTTTTCTCCAGGCAGCTATGCAGGCATCCTCCGAAAACTCAATGAACACCGACGAAACCATGGAAGAGACCCAACAAGCAACGCAGTCCACACAGTCTTACTCGGACTCTCAATCAATCGGAGAGCGAGAACTAAACCGTTATCTCTGGGGATTCCTCCAACCTTGTAGTGCCCTATTGAGACGCATCGATTTCTTCAAAATTCAGCCCATCATCACCGTAGGCCGACACAACGAGCAGAACGAGATCATCCTCCCTGGAGGGAAAGTGAGTACGTATATATCCTTTGCCAAGTGGCGTTACGCGTTGTCCCGCACGGCATTGACGCGTTTCTGGCAGGCAATCGTCACTGTCGTCTCGTGTGGGATGGCAGGGAAGACGACAAGTCCGCCGTGCTGGTGTCAGACTACTCTTCCAACGGTACTTTTGTACGCTTGAACGCGCTCCTTTTTTCTCGCGACGCGTGTCACTCATGGGTCACCCCCTCCGCCACACTTTTTGCAGATCAATGGTATCAAGATCGGCAGGGACAAGAGCGCAATTCTCAAAGACGGTAATGAAATCGCCTTTGGGACCGCTACCCCCCAACCAGGAAGCATCGAGGATTATCGTATGTCCTTTTTTGTCCCTTTGGTGTGGGATTCACGGCTGACGTCGCTCCGGCTTAGGCTTCATTTTTAGGCATACGGCTGCCGGTACAGCCCAAGGAGGCGTACACGCATTCTATGATATTAGCCATGAACTCGGCAAGGGCTCGTTTGCTACCGTTATGAAGGCTATCTCGCGCGCCACCGGCCAGTGGTTCGCCATCAAGATGATCCAAGAGAGCAAGGTCCGGCGCGTAACTGCAAACGATACCAAGTCAGAAGATGGCAAGGCAGAGTGTGCATTTATGCGCGAGATCGCAATTCTCGAGGATCTAGACCACCCGAATATCTGTAAACTGAAGGAAGTGTTTAGAGATCGTGGCAACATCGGTAAGGTCTTTGTCTGACCATCGTGATCCTGTCTCACCGGCACTCCCAGATCTCGTCCTCGAATATGTCGACGGTGGTGATCTTTTGGATTTCATCTTGAAGACGAATGGTATTGGTGGGTTCTGTTTGACTTTCCAAGCTTGCACAATGTTTGAGGCATGACGTATAGATGAGGCAATGGCTATTCATATTACGAGACAACTTTGCGATGCCCTTGCAGTACGTTTTGGATTGGGCGCATTTGCTGTCATGCCTGATCTTCTCTCCGTATAGTATATTCATGGCAAAGGCATCGCCCACCGTGATTTGAAACCAGAGGTATGGTTAATATTCCATGTAATCCCACTCCTTACTCATGGTCCTCATGCATGTAGAACGTGCTCCTGACCTCGGACAACCCACCCGTCGTAAAGGTTGCGGATTTTGGTCTCGCCAAAGTTGTTGATAGCTATACTTTCCTGAAGGTTCGTTGTGTGACGTAGTCTGTCTTGAATCAGCTTCAGCTCCGTCCACAGACTATGTGTGGTACCCCTAGCTACCTTGCTCCTGAAGTGGTCATGCAATCAGATCAACGGCCAGGTTATAGCCACTTGGTGGATAGCTGGAGTGTCGGCGTTATTGTGTTCTCCATGTGATTGATGTCCTTTGTCCTCTGCACCAGATGACACTGAATCGGTCCAATAGGTTGACGAGTTCAAGCCCCTTCATTGAGGACGAAACCCAACGTGACATGAAAGTTCGCATTGCAAATCGGACCATCGACTGGAGTGGTCTCGACAATATTCAGGTTTCTGATCTTGGTGAGTATAACTGCTTGCTTGCCGCCCATCACCTCTGATCATCTTCATCAATGTAGCAAAGGATTTCATTCGCTCTCTTCTTGAATTTGATCCTGCTCGTCGTCTATCTCTCTCAGCGGCTCGTCATCACCCCTGGCTGCAACGATCCGCTCCTGCCTCAGCTAGAGGTCACAGCCGTGGCGAAATGCCCGAGATGTACTCCTCTCTTGCATCCTTTCCCGGTTCCTCCCTGACATCTCTTCCGGACGATGATGATGCAGCCATGACCATCACCCCCGTCAGTGAACCTTCCGTGAGCACTGGTCTCGAACTACTTCAGCTTGACCAGCAGAACCGTTCTCCACACCGAAGCAGCGGGCGCGCTCCGCTCCAACGACGTAGCCAAGTACTCGCCCACGCTGCGGAGAACGACGTTGACCTCCCTGAACCATCCTGGCAGATGCTTGACGGGGAAGGTGCGGCTCCCGCCCGTGCTGGGAAGCGAAAGCTAAACGAGCACGATCCGCAGGCCCTCAGCGCCGAAATAGAGGACGTTGCGCCACGCAGCGGTGGGGCGCGGAAGAGAGGGAAGCAGGTGGCGTCGAGCGATGTGGAGGACTCGGCTTCGTCGGGTGCTAAACCCAAGCGAGGTGGTGTTATGGTGAGGGGACGAAATGCAGCACAAATCAGGGCGCGGCTATATGAAGCGGCTGTTGACATGGTTGTGGAGGAAGACCATGTAGAGGATGGGAGCGAACCTCCTAGCGTTAGACCCCGACGATCTTCGCGTACCGCGCCTGGACCTAACAGGGGCCGCAAGGCTTGACATGGACATATCACGATACTCAACACGGCACCCCAACAAAATATAGTCCACATTACGATGCTGCTTCCATCATCTTTTTTTCCCTATCCTATCCTAATCTATTTCCACCCGACTTCCATTCCTTGTAAAGGTACAGTATCTAGCTACCCTGACCCCCACTTTTTTCTTGTTTTTCCACATGGGCCTACGATGTTTGTATTGATCAATATATCAGTTCAAGTTTCCATTTCACTCCTTTGGTAATTTCATGTCGTGACCGCACCCTCGTTTTTATCGTACAATATATGTAGTTCCTGAATATGATGGCGATTTATATGCACCTCGTGCGCCGACCTGGCTTGTGTACAGTTCTTGCTCGGCTCCTAATTATGGTCCAGACCCATGTACATGTATACTGTATAAATAAATTCATTCATTTCTCCATCGAGTCTCGTTTCGACGTACGACCCGTAATGTCGGGTCGCGACCTCGTCGGATTTTTGATCCTTGTGAAAATACGTGACAATAATGCAGGAAAAAGTGTGCGCGAAATTACTTATTCAGGAGTAAATACGAACGCAGCTCGGATAACGCATCATACATAATTACGACTAGCTACAATTACACGAGATCAAGCACACACAAGTGTTATGCATCTAATCTTGAGTGAATTTCTGAGTCGGCTTAGACTCTCGAGCGTCATCGTCGGAACGTCGCGTATGCCAAACAAGTAACAGTGACGGCAAGAATGATGTAGCAATGGGGTGACGATAGAATTGTTAGACGAAGCGTGGTGTGAACTGAGCCTGGGGATATTGCTATCTCGAGAAGTAAGATGGCTAATGTTAATTTGGAGCCCGACCCACGGGTACCTTCGAAGAGGAGGGGACAATGTGACGTGCTTGCCGGAGGCACCCGGGCGGTGATGGATGAGTACTTGAGTGCCCACACGCGTCCACGTCGGATCATGGTATACCGTGACGGTGCCAGAGGTGAAGGGTTCATTGTTTACCTGTTCATATTCAGTTCTACGCGAGATCAATGAAACGAGATGTCAAACCACACAGATCTTTGAAGAATGAACACCGGTTATCAAAGATTGTGTGCATGCGTGTGTTGGGGTCGATAAGCTTCTGATGGCAAATTCACTGGTTCGATGCTGCCATGACAGTGTTTCGTGGACGAATGACCGATCTCTTCCAGCTGATGATCAGTAGGAAGGTGATGTCCCTACATTGTACAGTACCAGTGCCTATCTGACCGTAGAGGCGCCGTTATCGTCCTGTGATGGTCGCCACCACGCCACCC
>JBBPLJ010000533.1:0-16138 GCA_038089715.1 Veloporphyrellus conicus
TATATATGATGGTTTATAAGACTAAATTATACTTGAATATAAGTTTAAAAATAGATATAGGATAAAGTACTTATCAAAAATATAATAGATAATTATAAAAAGTATACTACTAAGAATATTTATTTTAAGTAGAATAATCTATTTAAAGAGATCCTATCTTTTCTATAGATTAAGATTTATTTAAAAGTACTTAAAGATAGCATATTAAAAATAGCTTTTTATAAAAATTTTGCATTATAATATATTTGTCTAATAGAGTGGAATTTATTACAATCTTTTATTCTAAAGGCTGCAGAAAGTTATCTAGTAAAACTTAGTTATCAGTAGTTCTTATTCTAAAAATAGTTTGTAAAAAGATATTTGAAATAACATAATTGATATTACCTTATTGGGATACTATATATAACATAGTATAAATATATAATAATATTGTTGCCCCAAATAATCTACAACACAAGCAAACAAAAGTACTATAATAAAGCTATCACATAAAGTCAATGTTTATTCTCACACTTTTTTCCTCCATCATTCATGCTTGTTTCTACTAGTTGCTAAAGGTAAATTCAAATTATAACACATACCACTCAAACTTAACCATTATTTTCTTAGGTTAGTAATTGTGTCTTATAAGGCGAGCCTAAAATCTATAAAGTTTCAATCTATATCATATATAAGAGTATACAAGATTACTCAGAAGCAATGGCAGTCTTCTTAAGTTCCACCCCACTGAAGCAGATCATGCACAATACTCCAACACTATCCAACATTTCATCACAGTCTTATGGTATCTTTCTTCTTTTTTTTTTTTTCTTCTTTTTTCAATCTTCCCCTATAATAGCTACCCCCAGACAGTTCACTACAAGTGTGCAATATCACCAGGGCTCTGATGAGGTATCTTCCTAGTAACTGTATATTCACTCACAGCCCTGACCATGCTCTCTCAGGCATTGTCCTTAGACTGTGGACATAGTACTCAGAATGATATGAACAAAGTTGCTCCACCCAGTCAGAAAGCATTTGATCTTCCATCTTGGACCCCACTTAGAACATTCGGAGATGAGGAAAGCTCTTCAGCTTCAAATCCTGAGGTCGATGAAATTTCAACCAGGCATGAAACAACTGACTCGGGAATGAAACGACTTGGGGGCCCACCTAAAACCCATACTCGAGCAACCATGAAAGATCGCTCGATTGCTGGGCAAGGGTTGAAATCATCATCTGTCAGTGATGGGTCGTCACCCAAGGGAAAGACTGCGCGGTTTCAAGGCGTTCTCATCACAAAAAAACCGCCGCTCTACGGAAAGCATCGTCCTGAAATACAACGACCCGGTCCTGCAGAGGCTTCCAACGTGCAGGCGTTAGTAGACGCATTAGCGCGCACCTTCGACGCGAACAAACATACGGACTCCCCACTTCGCACGGCCCAGGGTTCATACCGGCGTGAGGGCGCACCAACAGTGCGACAAAGCGCTGTGGAGATAACCGAAACTGAAGATGAGCAACCCTGGCTGAACACGCGTCTTGCGCGCACTGCGCCCCTGAAGAGAAGGTACTCGCAAGTGTATATCACGGCTACCTCTGCAGATGCTTCCGAGTCCAATCCCGAGGGCACACCGCAACCTGACCGACCAGTCAAACGCCTCAAATCAATCCCATACGACTCAAACCCTACACTCATTGATGCAGCCCTCGGGACTGTAGAAGCACCGATCGCCTGGAACATTGAATTGGATGTCATCACCAGAGACGAAGATTGCGCCAGATCAGTGAAAAATGTACATGTTGCCTCCCCAAACACCCGGGCGGCTTTCGACGAGGGGAGCCCTACTGTCGGCTCTCCTCGGACCACTTATATGTCTCCTTCGGCCCCAGTAGAGGACGACCTGTATAATCCGGCGTTAGGGACTTTCAAAGGGGCCATACTTGCGCCCTATCTATCTCACGGAGCCAGGTTCAGGCAACGTTTAGAAACCATTTTCGGCGAGAATGCTACAGTACGAAGGGACAGGACAGCCCGACCCAGACCCGTGAGCCCTGTTCCGCACACCAAACGAGAGCGGTTATGCTTGACTAACATGAACGCATTCTCAGGCTGATGTTGACTCTTTTGCTGCGTTCGAGGAGCCTGATAGGGAGTCCGGTCCTGATGTCAGCGAATCGACTGTATCAGTATCCGGCGGCGCCACTCCCACTCTAGATGAGGGCGCAAGTGACATCTCCAGTACCCATTTCACCAGCCAATCTCCTGACATCCTATCTGCTAGTGATAGCGTGGACCAGTTATTCAGAAACCAGCCTCGCGAAGCAGATTCCTTGTCGAAGCCAACATTTGACGCCGTCGAAGACCAAATGAGTGGTTGGATTACCGCTCTACAACGCCTCGTTAAGGGGAAGATACGTGTCAAGGAGGAAGTGAGTTTACGAGTTGCGCTAGCCTGACATACTTCCATTATCACTCATCCAAATATAGCATCTGGAGGAATTGAGCATCATCCTTGCGGAGATAGAATCAGTGGAAGATAGCTTGGATGAACCCATTTCAATGGTCGGTCTGAAGTCCGACTTTTCTGTGCAGTTCACTTACCGTAAACTTTCAGACTTTGGAGTTGTTCGAAAGCCTCAAGCAAGTTTCTGAACTACACGAGATACCATTCGGTGATAGGAATAAGTTGCGCCAACGTGCTGAGGCCATTGTTCATGCATGGCCATCCATGGGGAAGCCGGGAGCTTCTTGAGCATTTTCTTTTTTTTTGGTGTTACCCGCAAGTTGTCAGTAGTATGCATTCCCTTTTACCTTTTTAAAGTTACCCTGCATGGTTGTGCTGAACATATTCTGGATGTTCCAGGACAAGCTTTGATTGGTTTATTGAGTGAATTGATTTTTCCTCAGTTTACATGACTTGTAACCGGCCATGGAGACACGAGATACCATGAACCCCGACATCACTGTTTGATTTTACTTCCCCACACAAAAGGAACTAAAGATAGCACCTAAGACTTCCTCTGTACTGACGTCAGATCCAGAAACAGCACCAATAGCACGCGCAGCATATCGCAAGGATTCTGCAGCAATGTCAATTTGGGATGGTGCTGCATGAAATCATTTATTAGAGCAACCACATTCCTCAGGTTAACAGTGCCTTACGATACGACTTGAATTCTTCGAGATGCCTCACTGCAGTTTCCAGGTAGTCTCGGTGGCGTGCCTGCGTAACGAGCGGGGAATCATCGAGAGACGTCATATCAGTGTACCTTGAATGAATAATACGGTTAAGAGACAAAGGCAGTGAATGAATAAGGGCTTACGCATATCTCTCTTTCAGCACAGATGCAAGACCATCCATAAATTCCTGCGTTCCTTCGCCGGAACGAAGACTTATGGTCCAAAAATAACCTGCAATGTCCGACGTATGTTGAAGCAGAGCATCACGCAATACTTCCTGTAAGTCATGAGTAGGTACCCGAGCAAGATCAGATTTATTGAGAAGAAAAACGGTGTCGGCCTTGAGATGGCCGATGATGTCTTCAGGTATGGTGATCTTTACTCCTCCCTCAGCTGTTCCCGATGTAATTTCGCCGAGAGAAAGGACACATATTGAGACATCCGAAGTTTCGATACTACTACATTTAGCAAATGTTCCAGTCGGATCGAGCGAGACCTACACATTACCAGCACGCTCAACACCAATTCTCTCAATTACATCGTTGGTTGCACTCCGAATTCCCGCTGTATCGTTTAATATGACGGGCAATCCTCCGATATCAAGGGTGAGGCTAAGGATGTCTCGTGTAGTCCCGGGAATCGGGGATATGATGGCAGCATCTCTCTCGGCTGAAGAGACGCGTCAAACGGCTGGCATGCGGCGAAAAGCGTGTACAAGACAAACGAACCGAGGAAATTGAAAAGGCTACTCTTTCCAGCATTTGGAGGGCCAAAGATGACAAGCTTGATGCCGGACCGGAGAATTTCACCCCTGCGGTTGTCGGACAGGTGAGTTTGAATGCAGTCTATAATGTCTTGTGCCTTCGCGCAGGCTAGAAATCGATTGAACAACTAAATTGGGGTGAGCAGGATACACACAAACCTCGTTCGAACATCTGCTCTTGCCCTAACTCATCGACATCCTCACCAAAATCAATGAAGCCTTCAACATACATAAGGCAATCCAGTATCTCAGCTCTCAAAGCGTCAAGGCGAGCTCGTTGAGTGCCCTGTTGGGAGCTAGGTCATAAGTGTAAACGAACACCAAACGCAAGCAGGAGTACCTACCGCTGCACTAGATATCGCGATGCGTCTTTGCGCCTCCGTCTCGGCATCGATGAGATCCCGTAAACCCTCTACCTGAGTCAAATCTAACCGTCCGCCTTCAAAAGCGCGTCGAGTGAACTCTCCCGGCTGGGCTGGGCGACAGTACGGTAATTTTGACAGAGCCCGGAGGATCGAAGAGAGGACCGCTCGGCCGGAGTGGACTTGCAACTCAACAACATCCTCCGTTGTGAAGGACTTTGGCCCTGGATGGGTGTAAATAGACCTGGCGGTGCTTTGAGCCGGAGAACTCGCCTTTAAAAAAGATAACCAAACCATCGTCCAATTTCTCCCCCGTGAGAGGATCGATGATGTGACGAAGCTCCGCAAGCCGTGAGATGGGTGGCCTGCCAATGTTAGACACATGGATGGGACGACTGACAGCTTTCAGGACCTTGCAAGCGTCTGGCCCAGATACTCTGATGACAGCGACGCCACCTTTGCCTGGAGGAGTGGATAGTGCATAAATGGTTCGTCGCTGTGCATCAGTAGGGGTTAGGTCGGGCAGAGGAGCAGAGCCATTGGCACGAGAAGATGACTGATATGGGCAAAGGAAGGGGCTATGTGAATGGAGGGGTCTGGTCGAATTTCTATGTGGAAAAGCGGGAGTGACAGATGGCAAAAAGGGCTTTGGTGACGCAAAAAAAGCTCGTGATGCTCTGCCACGAAGATGTCCAGCGAACCGACGGACGCTGGAGCAACTCGAACATGACCACACCATATACCGGCCAACGCTGGTGATACAGGTCGCAGGTGAGGGTTCTAACGGCTCTTTCTCACGCAAACTGCCCTTGGCCACAGTGCGAGCTTCATCCGAGCTCCTTGATACTTCTTGCTCGTCAGCACCAATCTCCACGTCCAGCTCGCCTATATCGTAGTACTCACCATGGGTCAAACACGTCCGTCCTTTCCTCATAGTAAGAATGTCATCACGCTGACCCAACAGCAAACAGCGTCACAGTTTATGGAGGACATGCAAAAGCGGTCCAATTGTACGCCAACTGGCCCCTGCTTTTACTACCTTCAAATGACTTGCTGAGCTAGTCACGTCCGCTGAACTAGAACGTCTGAAGAAGCGCTTCATGAAACTCGATAGGTATGGACCCAATTCATCGTGAAATCGCCCATTATCAACAGATCCAAGTGATGGTTCAGGGTCTATCGACCGCGAAGAGTTCTTGCAAATACCACAGATCGCCAGTAATCCGCTGGCGTCGCGAATGATAGCCATCTTCGATGAAGAGTGCGTAGCGCGTGATTGGTAGAAAGCCTCTCCCCTGCTATATCTAACACTGTCGCTTGACTTTAGTGGTGGAGGGACTGTTGACTTCCAAGAATTCGTTGGCGGCTTAAGTGCTTTTAGTAGCCGCGGCGGCAGAGAGGAAAAGCTGAGATGTGTGTCTCGCGCTCTGTCCCTTTGTTCTGGTTCTCATCCTATGGTACAGTCGCTTTCAAAGTATACGATGTCGATCGAGACGGCTTCATCTCCAACGGGGAATTGTTTCTCGTGCTCAAAATGATGGTTGGCAACAACCTCAAGGTGCAATGTGCTTACCTACGGTTTGCTTACCAACTAACTGACCCCTTGTTGTTCCAGGATCAACAACTCCAACAGATAGTCGACAAGACGATAATGGAAGGTGATCATGATCGAGATGGAAAGCTCAGTTTTGAAGAATTTGCTCAGATGGTTTCGAACACGGTTGGTTACTTACCCGCCAATTCCTGGAAATGATTAACTGCATGTCCCTGATTAGGACATCGTCAAGCAAATGACTTTGGAAGATTTGTTCTAGCCGATTATATATCATACCTCCGCAACGCGGGACACAATACCATGGTTCCAAGGAGTTGATCAGTGGGTAATGGGCGATACGGCCATCTGTACCATAACACTTTCATTATCACGGCTGTATGTTAAGAATCTGCATGCCAAAGAAAACTGATTCTAAACCCCAAGGAAGACCTGTCGGGTCGCTCGACCACCCAAGGTTTTCTGGTATTCGTGTCCTCTCAAGCCCAAAACCCCAAATGGAATGCATCAATTAGTCGACATAGACTGCGGACGACCCTGAGCTCTGATCAAAGTTGGACTGAGCACCAGTTTGTCATCTGTTGGCTCGTCGAACACTCCACAACTGTCCTTCCGCCATTCATGCAGTGTAACGCTTCTCACTCGAAAGCACAGGTATACCCGAACGTTGACGACTGCGTCGACATGACTCATTTGAAAAGATCTATCGGGGTATTGACAAAATTTGCCGTGGACCTTAAGCGAACGTGAGGTCGTCGTTCCCCCACTATACTAGGTTGGCCGTTTAAATTGCACCCTTTCATGCACCGGGATATTTATTTTATCTTTCTTCCTGAACTAAACTTGAGGTAGTAGCAAACATTGCTAACACTTGTAATGATCTATGCAACCCATGATTTGTTCCGCTCCGGCGAGATGATTTACAATCGTGCTTATCTCCGCCATACCTAACGACCTAGATCATAATTTTACATACAGACGACGGGATCTCCGGATGACACCCTGACTCAAACTGCTCCTACAGGCAGAGCGGGATGACTGTAAATGCGATTGATATCATGGGATAGAGGACAAATGTCGACAATACTTGTACGCGAGAAGATAATTATGTAGCAGAGTGGGATGTGGTAGATGACAGAGGAGCAACAGTCCAAAGGATGGTAGAAACAACGCGTACAGGTAACAGGGCCCAAGTGCCGAACAGGGCAAAGAACACCAGGCAGTGCGAAGGTACACCAGGGGAGTCATACCGTGTGACGGCCAGATCGACGCAGGTAATAAGTATAGCTGAGAGAGTTGGTCACGGTGAAGAGCACAGCCAATCTGGCAGTGACAGGCTCAGAATAGCCTTCTATCCTATCTTTCACCCACCGCCCTCACGCGCTGGCTGGGCACGTGGCGTACAGCTCAATCCGATAGGGAGTGTTAATATGGCAAAAGAGAGGTGGATCATGGTTGTACAACGATGTCGCGGAGGTTGATTAGATAACTGTACACGTCCGGTCAAAAGGGGAGCGGGAGAACGGAGTTGCGCATGGAGTGCCACTTGGGCCGAGGCGTTGCTTATCACTCCCAAGAGGGGACACCCATCATGAAAGGTGAGTGCGAGCTTGCTCTTCCTACGTGACTGAAGAAGGTGTGAGGTTGTTGGGGTGGCTGCGATGCTTGCAGGTAAAATGGGTCTGTGGAAGTGAAAAGGGAGGAAGCGCATGAGTCGGTGGGAGAGCTCAAGTTTGACGCTGAGATTGGAGTTGCTGTTGGGGCCGAAAGGACCGCTGTTGCGGAACCGTGAATATCGCTCTTGTAGGGGGACCATATAAATGCATTTGGAGAGTGTGGCGAATCAGATGTTACCATGTCCTCCACCGCACGTTCTTCATCCATTTCTTCGAAGTCACACCAACTCTCGTCGGTGCTGTGTCGCCGTGCAAAAGAAGCACTTCGCTTACGAGAGTGTTCTGCGTGTTCCGGCGCCGGGAGTGGCCATGTAAATGTGGTGGACGAGGGCGTCCGAGCGGTGGGAGTAGTGCAGTGCTGCACACTACCGGGGTCACGTCGAGCAATGTTCAGACTGACCCCATGTACAAAGGCAGGAGAATGGGAGTGGGGGGAAGAGAGGGACAGCTGGTGTGTCAAGAGGGACTGCGCGAGTTGGGCCTGGAGGAAGAGTGGGGGTGACTGGTGAGATAACCTCCTGTGCAAAGCAATGTGGGGTAAATGAATTATATACCTGAAGTGCAGCAAGGTCAATTGCTTCTTGGCCAATGTGGTTGGCAGACAGGGAAGCGACGAGGTCGTCCACTGACACACTCATGATTAACGAAGGGAATCTTCAAAGATGCGACTGAAGAAGGACAACCAGTCTAAGAGGCAGACACAGGAGAAGGCAGGGCCGCCACACGCGTCGGATGTGCCGAATTGAGTGCCTTCCGGCCTACCCCGGTGCATCGACAGATTCGACACCGCACAACCGCCTGGAAGAGCAACACACGGACATTAAACGCCTCCGTGGTTGATGAGGGATAATTCGCAGTGGTAGAATGTAGGGAAAACCAGTTAGACTGGATCAGAGGAGCAGCGGGATCTTCCTCTGGCCCAGGAGCTTCGGGCATAACAACATTTTCATTTAGCTTGCGAGGGATACCCCACACATTGCCGGCCGGGATTTCAAGCTCCGACAAAACTTTGCCGGTTGCCGTGCCCCTTCTCCAAGGTACCCCAACCCCACGTTCCGGCAACCATGGCTCCATTATTATCACGTTACATAGACGCAGAACCTCTACAGATGCCCTAGTCTATCCTCTTCGTCAGCTCCGCCACAGTGGTCCCAAAGGAGGTGGGTCTAAGTATCAACATGAGCTTGTTTCTTCTGCAAGCTTTGCAGATATTCCGATCCTCCAGCGTTGAAAAAGACGACGCCAGAACCCACGATCCAGCAGCCATACCACCCCAGGCGAGACCACGTTTCCATGGAGTTCGCAAAGGTCAGCACCATGAAAGGCGCAGCTACAAAGTTGAGCAGCAGTATGGACACCAATGTGCCTAGGATGTCATAGCAACGTTTCGCCCAAGTAGATTGTACTCCTGACGGAGGCATCACAAGTGGTCGGAAGCCAGCCCGGGACTTTCGGCCCACATAAGTAATAAAGCCACCAAGAATAAATGTGAGGTAGTATCCAATTGCGATGCCATGCTGGATACTCCGTGTTAACATTTTAATAGAAAGCAAACCTGAGGCTTACCCAAAACGCGCTGGTGGCGAAGGTAGTCAGTGTACTGCGGAATCCTGGCTTTTTACCCCTGGGAGTAACACGTTTGTAGACACACTCCCTGAGCCAAATGTTGGTGTTGATGTTCCAGGAATCCAGAAGGACCTTGAAATTCGGAGGCAGCTCAATGTTCAACATTTTGACGTTCGTTGCACCCTCCCAGAGGGACTCGCCGGATGACCCAAATCCCGTAAAACCAAGTCCCGTCAGGATACTTGCTCCCTAATGGTAAATCAGTTTAATTGTATGTTAATGTCAAAAGCGTACCAACCTCCGTCAAGGTCCAAACAGCATAGTATTTGCACCGCTCGATGAACCCATAGAACTGGAAAATAGTAATCCTTATAGAATTGTAGGTCAGGCAAGCCATCAACCTTGGCGCTAATCATACCGATAGAGAAGACTTTGTTCCGCGAACCAGGGTGTCAACGCAACCCCAAAGTTGTAAGATGGGTTCAGAACCACAAAGAGTCCCAGGAACACAAGGCCCAGCAACATCTTGCGGTAAGCAACACGTTTCCTACCGTCTGGAATCGCCCTTCGCACCGGCTTCTTGGACTCAACCGATTTAAACAATGATTCGTCGATTAATGATGTATAGGAGGTGTAATCAAGGTAGGGTCCAACTAAAAGTCCAGGAAAGTAAAATCTGATCACACAGATTATTAGGCATGCGTACATGGCAAACTGGTGACTTACGCGAATCCAAGGAACTCTAGTAACGTAGGATATTTCGTAATACGTTTCTGAAGTTGCCACTTGTCCAAATCCTATAAAGTGAACATCAACCATAAAAAGGAACTATAGGCATGGAAACGACAAACTTCTAGCGGCCTTCTCCCGTCGTAAACGTTCCATGCAAAAGTTGTCAACTTCATGGCGAGGACCATCTGAGGGCCGGTGATCTCAACCGTTTCGTAACTTAGCCCATAGACTACACGGATAACATGACTGCAGAGAACAGTCAATACCAATACAATTAAATTGCAAGCTCAAGACATTACATACTTGACAGTGAGATGACCCATGACAAGACTTGAAGGCTGTTAGTATGATCCAAATGAAAGAGCGACTAGACTCGCGTGAAGACGATCCATGGCATGTTGGGACCTCGAAAATTTGCAGCAACAAAATAAGTCGCAAGGACACTACCAAGGAGTTGAAGGAAACCCCATTGCAGATGGAGAACGGGTATAAGGAAGAAGGCAGAGACGAGTAGGTTGAAAGCATGCTTGAGAGCAGGTTGAGATGAAGGTATTCTTATGAACAGGCTTCCAAGGGGGTACGCGACAAGGAGACACCAAATGAGCTGCGTTGAGGGTTGAAAAAAAGTGACAATGGCAAACCACGGACGAAATACCTTGATCTGATCGATAGATGCTCCAAGTGCAGTTGCTAGAGGAGAAAACAGGACATCCATCATGCAGAAAGAACGTCGCGAGACTGACGAGCAAGCGGTGGATGGCGCTAACTCCAAGGTTAGTCAAAAATAGCAAGTAAAGGCTGATGAGCTGAATATAAATAGTAAAAACCTCTGAAAAGACTAAAATGTGTGTGTCCGGCAGCGTGCTCAAGCGCTTTGAAGTACCCCAATCGCTCGGACGTTTTAACACTTTTGAGGACCCATTCTATCCTAGTACATACTACCCCCTACCCCCAAGGCATCTGCAAAGCACTCTTGTAACGTAACATGAGAGAGAGGATTTCGGCTGCTTTCATGAGCTCCAATTGGCTGCTGCACGCCCAAAAACCTATCTGTTACTTGTTGCATCAAGCCTTTTAAAGTATATTCGTAATTCAGACCTAAGCCAATCCAAAAGTTTCAGGTTGCTCATTGAACAGCTCAATGTGTGCTTAGAATAGCAGTCGACAGTCACGAATGTTACGAAATGTCACGGCACCTCCGTCCAGTTGGTTACTATCTAGTAACTTCGGCACTCCCAACAACTTCGGCAGTCTCTTAAACAATGATATTCCACATTGTCCCTACACCTATACATTATTTATAGTATATTTTGAGTTACTGCGAGCTTAAATGAGTGAAATTGAAGCAGAAATAAGCTTAATGGTTCAAATGTTGGTTGTTGTGCTGGTTGTGTTGAATTGTCACCCTTGCTAGAATGGTGCTGAAACAGAGGTTTGCTCAGATTGCCACAACTGTTGTTGGAATATCCATTCGGACTATTTTATTCACTCGGACTACCTTCCTCTACCTTACCATTCGCTTATCTCATCGGTTGTTGGGTAATCACGTTCGTTGTTATTCCGTCGTCGTGTAACTCCGCACCTTAGTGATTTCTGCCCGAACATCACTGAGGTAGGACTCCTGTTCATTACTATTTACTATATACTAATGTACTGCAGTCTTATTGCTGCAGATATACCCAATACAGTGATTTCTGCCTGAGCATCACTGAGTCTTATTGCTGCAGGTTATGAGCCCCATGCTCTAAGCAATGATATGAGAAATTTTCCACTGCACCTTTTGTTTGACATGTCAACCACAAAGCTTGGTGAGGAGTTCCTGAAGGTTCCTAAGCTTGCAACTGATGACAAGAACTGGATAACATATAAGGAAAGACTCCAATGGTCCATTGATGCATGATATCTACTTAGCCACCTAGATGGAACTGAAATAGTGCCTATAGACCCAGCAACATAACTGGGCAAGGTAGTTCATGGAAACCAAGCACACCAGGTGAGCAAAAAGAAGTTATTCAGTATCAAAAGGATAGAAAGGAGTGGAAAACAGATAAGGTGACTGTCAAGTGGTAGATTGCAATAATAATTCCTAATAGCTTGTTTATGCAAGTCAAAAGTCTTTCAATGGCCCATGCCATTTATAGCTATCTTGGAAAGCTATTCAAGAAGCACTTCTACATTATATCTGTTGAAATTCTCTGAAAAATGTAGTTGCTCAGATGCTAGGAGTAAGATAATGTATATAAGCACTTTGATAAGCTATGCATTTTCTATGAGCAACCAGCCTCTATAGGCCAAGCTCCCATAGATGAGAGTTTTACTGCCATCATTATCAGATTGCTTCCCACATCCTATAATCCCCAAATTAGTGCCATAATAGCTTTTGCCAAAGTTTTTGGTATAATACTTATTTTTGCCTTATTTATTGAAGCCATTTAAGATAACCATAATTGATAGGCTACAAAGCAAAAGAAATCAGCCAATAATAATAAGGATACAGCATATACAATAGGGAGTTATTCTATCAAAAAGAAGTTCTATAGAAAATGTTACAAATACAATAAGCAAGGCTATAAGTTATAATACTGCAAAAGCAATAGCAAAAGCTCAAAAGGGAAAGAGAAGCAAAAGGAGACAGCAGTAGCCATAAGAAATACCAATAGTGACTTAGAGCCCACTAATGTTTGATTTGCTGAAGTAAAGGATTTTAAAAATACTAATAAAGCCTTTATGTCTATATTTGACTATGCCATGCTTATCAATATCAAGGCCACTAGAAGCACATACACCAAACTATATGACTTTGAAGTATCATATTATATGTCTCCCTACTACAACCAATTTATTAACTTCAAGTCAATTATTTCCAAATTAATCACTACTACTGATAAATATACCTTTAAAGCCATAGAAAAAAGGGATATACTAATCTACCTTTTGAATAGGGAATTGCAATTCCATATCCTACTCAAGGATATACTGTATGCTCCCAAGATGGATATTACATTGATGTTACTTAGTTATTTTGATGCTGTGAGCTTTGTCACTCTATTTTATAACTCCTAATATTACATCTTTAATGCTAAAAAGAAGCAGCTGGGTGAAATTCTGGTCAGCAAGGGCTTGTACTACATTCATACATCACATACCATATATGCTAGTACTACACAACCCACAGAGCTTACTATAGAGGAGATGTATATATAACTCAGTCATATTATATCTAAAGCAATTCATAGAATACTGAAAGATGGCATCATTACCAGTATTAAACTAGATACAACACATACAATAATGGGTTCATGTGAGTTCTGTAACTACATAAAGGCTACCTACCAGCCAATTGGCAAGATATGTATATGATCTAGCATATCATAAAAAGTTTGGAGATAAGATATATAGTGATCTCTGGGGACTATCACCTATGGAAACCACTGCTGGCCACCATTATTTGCATCCTTTATAGATGACCATACTTACTTCACCTACTTTTACCTGCTGTATTTAAAGAACAAGATATTTGATGTATATAAAAAGTTTGAAGCTTGGACACATATATAGTATGATACCAAAATCAAATGGCTATGCTCCAACCATGAAGAAGAATATCTAAGTGAAGCATTTACTTGGTATCTTAGATTAAAAGGAATAGAGTGAAAATTTACTATGTATGATACCCTAGAATATAATAATATTACTGAGCATCTTAATTGCATGCTAATCAAACACATCTGGGTAATGCAGCATACTAGCAGACTTCTCACATTACTATGGGGAGAGGCTATTATATACACAATATAATTAAAAAATAGATTCTTAATCTGATTGCTGGAAAATAAAATACTATATGAAATATTGTTCAAAAAGAAGCTGGATCTATCACACATACCAGTTTGGGGTTCCCATATTAAGGTTCATATATTAGATGGTTCAAAACTTAATATGTAAGCAAAGAAGGGATGCTAGGTGGGCTTTAACCCAATAAGTAATAATTATTGCATTTATTTCAAGAATACATACTTGACAAGTTGGTGTTGAGTGGAGTGTCTGCTTCACTAGCAGTGAGGTGGCTATCCCTCTTGATGCACTGCTTATAGGGGAGAATGAAGAAACCACTAAAAAATTAAATGATTAGTACACCAATCTAGTTGAAAAGGAAGAACCACCTATTGTTATGCCTCCAAAAATCTCTGGTAATCCATAGAAAGCATCCACTGACCATCTTGGATCTCAGTTCAAAACTACTCCACCCTTCCATCATTCTACTAGACTAAGAGTTGAGTTAGTATATATCAAGCACCTTAATGTAGGTGAAGGAATTCATAATGGCTGAATTGAAACATTGATGTTACCACATAGCATTTAGGCCACAAAGAACAACACCAGTGCAAATCTTGCTACTAAGCTGGGATTTGAAGAGGAGTATGATAAGGTTGATAAAGATGATGATGAAGTCTTTATAATAGGTACTAGTATAATAAAGATAGAGGAAATGGATTCCATAACTATAAGAGAAGCTGAGGGCTGCCCAGACTAGCCAAAATGGAAGGAGATAATGGATAAAGAGTTGAGATTGCTTGCTGACATAAAGACCTAGTCAATTATTGAGAAACCACAAAGTGTAAATATTGTTAAATGCAAATAAGTATTCCAAATGAAATGAAATGTACATGGTGAGATTGAAAAGTATAAAGCCTAACTAATTGCAAAGGGCTACTTGCAGGTATACAGTATTAACTACTATGATATATATGCTCCTATTGCTTACCTTGTATCACTTTGCATAATTCTTATCATCACCATTCACAATAACTAGGACATTGATGTATTTGACTTTCAAAGTACCTTTCTAAATAGAAAATTGGATGATAATGAGATAATCTACATAAAACTATCATATGAACTATCTGTTAATCTGAAATTTAGAAATCCAGTTGTATAATTACATATTATTCTTTATGGCTTAAAGCAGGATGCCCTTAAATGGTACAAAAAGCTTTGCATAACTTTGATTAAACTCAGACTTATATGCTCAAAAGTGGACTGGAATATCTTTTATACCCACTTTGATATGGATATTTTACTCCTTGCAGCTTATATTAATGACTGTACAGTTACTAGAAATAATGCTGAGCTTATCAAAGAGTTCAAGAATGCTGTTACATTCATTTACAGACTATTCAACTTGGGTCTGATTTTATTACTGCTTGGAATGAAAGTTATGTGCAATTGCATTGCATACTTCATATTTCTCTCATAGGAAGCTTATATTAATATCATTATTAGCAAATTTAATTTCTCTGATCTCTAACCTATTTCCATCCTCATGGACCTGAATCTCCAACTCTTAGCAGTGACTCATACTTCCACCAAAGTTACCCACATATATAACATTCCATATCAGAAGGCAGTCAGATCACTTATGCATCTTGCAGTTGAAACATAATCTAACATTGCATTTGTTGTCAGCATTGTGGCACAATTTAGATTAGCACTGATATTTACATATTAAAAAGCCATGAAAAGAATTTTTCATTATCTTGCCAGTATAAAAATACTTGCACTTACATATGAAAACAGATTATCTGGTCTTGAAAGATATATAGATGTAGATAGTGCATTATAGGAATATCATCAGGTCATTTCTGACTATATATTTTTATTAGATGGTGGCACAATTTTCTAGGCCTCAAAGAAGCAAGAGCTTGTCACATTCTCAATAATAGAGGCTAAATATGTTATAGTCACATATATATCTAAAGAAGCCATTTGGCTCTATTATCTCATTGGTAAAATCCTTCAACCACTCATTCATCTGATCAAATTGTACTGTAATAATCAATTGGCAATTATACTTGCCAAAGATGGCATATTTCATGTATATACCAAGCATATTAATATTTATTATCATTTTATTTATTTTATCATTGATAATAATTTTCTTCATTTAGTTTATTATCCTACCAATAATATGATTGCTGATACTCTAATCAAGGCTCTCCCAAGTATTAAAGTAAAGCACTTTGCTATTGTGCTTGGACCCTACTTTCTTATGAGGAGAAGTATTGAAATATTAATTTAGACTATTCTATTCACTTAGACTATTTTCCTCTACCTTATTATTTGCTTATCTCATCTGTTGTTAGATAATTACATTCATTGTTATTCCATTATTATGTAACTCTACACCTTAGTGATTTTTATCCAAATATCACTGAAATAGAACTTCTATTCATTACTATTTACTATATACTAATATACTATAGTCTTATTGCTGCAACTATGCCAGGTCCATACTGCAAAGTACTAGTAGCATTGGGCTAATAG
>JBBPLJ010000536.1:1840-16074 GCA_038089715.1 Veloporphyrellus conicus
CTGTGGTGGTTTATGTTGACTATTTGATTGCCTTCAAGAAGCTCGAAGCCCAAAACAAGTTGGGTCACCGGGCTCGGGCAGATGCGGCGAGCGTGAGTGCGTGTGGAGCTCGCATAACCCTCGAATCATTGATCGGTTCGGTAATCTAGTCTGGTGACCAGCCCATCTATGAGGTCACCAGACTATCGGTAATCGGGTCGATCCGCACATTTTCTTAACTCTTCTTTAGAACTCGAGGCGGTACATAGTATGACAAGGTGGCTCCAGTCTGCGTTAACGCCGTCAGACAGTCGATGCATGGGGTCGCACTAGTTCCCTCGAACGAATCAGCTGCGATCATGATCAATACGAGCCTGAGGAAGTGCCAACTCGTTTTGATTACATTTCGGATGCGAGTAGTGTGCAGCCCTCAGAAGCACGGACATCCAGTGGAAATGAACGAATTTGAGAACGCCTACGAGTCCGGTTTGAGTTGATGACAGTACGGGTTGTTCCGATGGATGGCGACATGCTTTGAAGGATTGATTGGCAAGCAGGGTCAATTACCAAGCGTGGTTGGTAATCGTCTCATAGGGGGACCAAAAGTGCTTCTCAGCTGGGGCGACTATAAAAGAAGAGCATCCGCAGACCAATTGCTCCCCATTTCAGTAGCTCACTGTACACACGCTCCAAGTCCTATCTATGTCTTCCAAAACCCAAATCTTCATCACAGGCGCGACCGGTATTGTCCTTTTGACAGATCAGGCCATTACCCCTATCTGATTGATTCCCTGTCAGGTTACGTCGCTGGTTCTGTGGTTGATCGCCTTCTCCGGCACCCCACCTTTGACACCTCTGAAATCACTGTTCTCATCCGCAAAGCGGACAAGGTCTCCGGCTTCGAGTCGCTCGGAGTGAAGGCTGTCATAGGATCCTACGATGACCATGAACTGCTTGAGAAACAGGCCTCTCAAAGTGACATCATATTCGCATCTGTGCGTGCATATGTGGCATCGGGGGGAATAACTAAACTATTTTGCTCTCGCTGGTATAGGCAGACGCTGATAACACGGATGCGTGTGCGGCGATACTACGAGGTTTGAAGAAAAGGCATGAAGCGACCGGCAAAGTACCTATCCTTATACACACTGTGAGTGGTCAACGCGTTTCAAAAGAGACCCCGTCTTTCTCACACGTGTACTCGTTTCAGTCTGGAACTGGTACGCCGTAATCCTCATGTACTGGTCGCGCATCGACTTGATCTATTCCTTTGTCAGGTGTCATCATCGATAACACCGAAGGCAACTCTACGACTGATACCGTCTGGGACGATACAAACGTCGCTCAGCTGAATACTATCCCGGACACCGCGTTTCACCGGAACGTTGACCTCCTCGTTCTCAAGGCTGATGAGGAGGGTGAGTCCGATGGCTATGTTTCCCTTACCACTCTGCTCACCTACAGTCACAAGGATACGTAAAGACATACATCGTCCTTCCCTCGACGATCTACGGCTTCGCTTCGGGGAAACTCGTGGATTTGGGTCTTCAGAACACACGCTCCATTCAAGTCCCCCTCGCAGTTTCTGCCAGCATTGCAAGGAAACGTGCCGGACATGTCGGCCAGGGATTAAACCTATGGCCCAATGTCCACATCGATGACAGTGAGTTTTCCCGTTTGATTTTGTACGCAAGGGGTCGACGAGGCTCATTGTACCGGCACTTTCGCGATCATTGACAGTTGCGGATCTCTACATCGTCCTTTACGACGCAATCCTGAAAGGAAGGGCTGGCCATGGTCGCCAGGGGTTGTACTTTGGCGAAAACGGTCATCATCTATTGAAAGATGTCTCCGTCAAAATCGGAGAAGCACTCTATGAACTCGGCGTGAGTGAGACAGCGGAACCCGATGCATTCACCGAGGATGATAACAAGAAGTTCCCCTTCGTAAGTATCGCCAGACGAAGTATTCATCTTCGGTACTAATTAGATGGGACACATTAGGTGCCTTTCCTTGGAACGAACTGTAGGTGCAAGGCGGTCCGAGCACGCGCCCTTGGCTGGGAACCAAAGTATACCACGGAGGATTTGTTGAAGAGCATTAAGGGAGAGGTGGAGTGGCAGCTGAAGAATCCCCCCCGTGCGTAAGGAGACTGTATCTTTGGTGAGTCGGAAGAAATATACGTTGTGTCGTTTGTTTGTATGTTAGGTTGCAATGAGGCGCGGCAACAATTGTTATCCATGTCTCACCAAGGCCACTATTCATAGCGACATGCAGACGTGTGCCGGCTCTGCCTTGATGAGTGCCCACGAGAGAAGGGAGAAGATGGACGGCTGCCTGACTTGACCTGATGGCTCATATCAAGCACAGGCAAGGATATCAGCATTCTGAGAAAAGAGGTCACGGTCAAATAATAAACCTCCGAAAGCAAACATAAAAGTGCGGTGATAAATATTGACGCCCGAAAAGAAGGAAATAGAGATACGCCACCCAGACCCCAGAGCTCAAGAACACGTGCCAGGTTCCAGTGAGCGGCTGTGAATTGGCAGGTCAGGCCAGGGGGGATCAGAGAAAGGTTGAGACAAGCTCCGGCCAAAGGCTTGCCATTTTTGCGCCTTCACTCTCTATCCCTCTTCTTACCTTGCCACACCACGGGGGTTAGCCATGTCACCGCATCCATCCAAGGTGTTGCGCGGGCACAGTGGTGGTATGGCGTTTGTCGCATTTATTTCAGATGACCAAATCATTAGTGCTTCCGACGAAGACAAGACCATCCGGCGGTGGAGCTTATCGGATGGGAGTAACAAGGTGGTGAAGGAGACGGTGGTGTGTGCAGTCGCCACGTCGCCAAACGGACGTTGGCTGGCCATGGGAGGAAGAGACGGGGGGGTAAGATTGCTGAACCTCGAGACGCCGAAGCCGGAAATCGTGGTGTCGACCGAGAAACACGCGCTAATGGTTACGTCGTTGTCGTTCTCTCCGGATTCCAACCAGCTGGCAAGCGGCGCTCACGACGGGACGATGCTCGTGTGGTCCTGGAGCTCGACGACGCTCGAGAAAGTCGCGGGACCGCTCAGAGGGCACAAAGATGCTGTCTGGCGCATCTGCTATTCCCCGGATGGAAGCAAAATCGCAAGCTGTGACCGGGAGACGATCCAGATCTGGCACGGCACCGAATGGCTCGGCGTGGCGAAGTACGAGCAAGCGTGGTCGCTCGCTTGGTCCTTGGATGGCTACATCCTCTTCGCCGGGTGCATCGATGGCGCCATCCGATTTTACAATCCGAATACAGGCGCACTGCACGCGACGTGTAACGGACATGGTGACACCGTTTTTTCCATTGCATTGTCCCACAACGCCAAGTTCATCGCGACTGCCTCATGGGACAAGACTGTTCGTCTTTGGGATGCGGCGACGTTCCAGCAAGTTGGTCCGAATCTTCCACATGACGCCAACGTTCATTCCATCTCGATATCGCCCGACGATAGCTATCTTGTCAGTGGATCACGGGATTCGAATGTCCGTGTGTGGAACCTGAAAACCGTCGCTCCTGACCTCTTCAAAGACACCGTCCTGGCACCTAACCGCGCGCCGGTATGTTCGCTGCTGTACTCATCCATCCACCCATTTCTCAGCATGACGCTCTTGCTCAGCAGCCGAACGGTTCTCGTCACGTCTCGTTTCTAAGCTGGCTCAAACCTGGCAGGCATCCTAACCCTTCTGAGGTATTTGCCTCAACTCTCCATTCAGCGTGTGGAACTGATGTCAATCTATTGTGTCTAGACTTCCCTCAATGGTCCATCTACACCCCACCCTGTGAGTATTTCCACATTGTCGTATGCGGGTCACCGTTCATACTCTTCTTTCAGCGTAACGAAACACCCGAGCATAGTGCGAATAGTTCCACCAAGAGCAATCTTTCCAAGAAGAACAGCTTTCTTAGTTCATTCTATAGAAAGCACGGGCGAAGTGATGCGGTGCGTTTCCAACTCGTTTTGACTAACTTCTGACATTTCGACGCCTTCCTTGTTCAGAGCGATGTTTCCTGGCTGCGCAGTGTAGGTCTCGTTTTTCTTCAAGGATTCATCGGTGCATTATGGCATACCTTAGCCCTCTACCCAGGAAGGTAATCACACGGATAGCTCGGGATGTTCACTCCATCACCCCTTGGTAAGTCACGTTTTGGAACTAAAACTTGGCCAGTCAATGACATAATACCCATTTCTTCAGGAAGACCCACCGATTGCAAGTCTTCTCATGCGATGGTTGTGTTCTCACTGTCATATCCAATTACTGGTATAGACACATCCTCCGCGCGATCACTCGCAGACCGCTTCCTCGTCGCAACATCATTCCACAGACGTGCGTCACCACCTTTCTATTATCCTTTCCAGAATAATCTCGCACACTTTCAGCATCCAACCAGCCCAACGCACTCGAGGACACATAATAGCGAAAATGAAAAAGCAAGTTTTATTCAGGACATGTAAGGTATCTTATTTCGGGGTTGGTTCGTATACAGCTGAAGTCGTATGCTAGTCGATCCAACCCTAGCCACGACCTCACTGACTGCATTGTGCCCGAGGGCAACTATCCCGTCTCTGGAGGCAGCCAAGGCGATATCTACAGAGGTAGGCTTCATATAAATGGGAGAGACATGCAAGTTACGTCATTTTGTCTATTGTCTGTTGCATGGTCGTTAAAGCATACCGTCAATCACCATAGGTCGCAATCAAGGCAATCAAAAGATATACCGCCCAAGGCGATGATCAATCGAAGCGGAGAGTGTGTATGATAAGTTTAAGCGTTTGCTTCAAGAAGTAACACTTTTCATAGCGTCTCCGTCGGGAGATTAAGCTCTGGCTAAAGCTTGAACACCAGAATATTGTTCCATTGCTTGGGACAACCCGGAACTATGGAGACTTTCCGGCCATGGTCTGTCCGTGGGTCGAACATGGCACTTTAACATCCTATATCAACCGCTGCCACCAAGACTTGACAGCACAGATGAGATTTGGTATTGTTAGTATCCTCCATGTTCCCTCGATTATTTTGTTAATGTCGGGATTACAGATCAACGATGTCGCTTTGGGGCTGCAGTACTGTAAACTATTTCGGTACACCATGGTGATCTAGTCTAGTCATTGACACATCCTATTCATTCGTAGTGCACTCCCAATCCGTAGTGCATGGCGATATATCTGGCGTACGTGGAACGTTTTGATTCTGGCGTTTTCGCTTACTCACGCATTGAAAGTCTAACGTTCTCATTACTGGCAGTGGAAGAGCCTGCATTGCAGACTTTGGTCTGTCGTTCGTCGAGCCCGATTTCGACGCGTCCTCAATGGCGTTGACGTACCAAGTCAAGGGTACGATCCGCTGGACGGCTCCTGAACTACTGGATATTCGCGAGAGGCCCGAAGGGTGCAGGGTTATTCCAACGTCGCAGAGTGACATCTACTCGTTTGCAGGTATCATGCTCCATGTATGTCATACTCTCCTCCCCCTTGTCTATATTCACGTTCAGATATCTACATCGTACTTTGACAGGTCTTGAGCGGTAAAATGCCCTACCATTACCATCCCCGCGACGAACACGTGATACTAGCTATATCCATGGGGGAGCTTCCGAAACGTCCCGCCTCGACCCCGACGGTCGTGCTGACGGATGGCCAGTGGGAGTTTATGATGAAGTGTTGGTCTTTTGTGCCAAAGGATCGTCCATCTGATATGGATATGGTGTCGTTCGTGCATGAGCAGCTGCTCGATGCTGTGGCTACCCCGACGTCGTGCGGCGACTCGACCGGGCGGCGGGATACCTGGTGACGCGATGGATAGAATATGGTGACTGATGACTAGGAAGGGAGAGAGGTGACGTGACCAGGTTTCTTTGGGGTAGGTTGGGTTGGGTTGCTCTTTGGATGGTCCCTCGTTTGTGATTGTCCTTGCTGTGCTCTAGGGCACCGCCGATGACATCTGAACTCAATCGCAACTTGGCTGAAGCGCTCCACGTCTTCAACACCACAGGAGAATCGTATAATTACCCCATAGCGTGAAGTTGATGTGCGGGCAAGCATGTGACATGAAAGCCCTGTATGACTCGGCCCGCTAGTGGGCACATGCCGATCGAAACTTCTGGTGGGCCAAAAGGGCTCATGAGTATGTATAGAAAATCTCCCTACATTACGGGCTCACTGGGATCATTGAGAGAAATCGGACGGTTGTTAGTTTGAGCTCGCAATTGACTGTGGATAATTTTAGAGAATATTTTCTGTAAACCTGGGCCTAAGGCCACTACTACTGATGGGTCTCGACTCCTTGATCATTTTATATCTTCTCGATGGTGATAAAAAATTCATTCTACTCGCCGCCCTCGCTGTTGTCCTTGTACTTAATGTATGAGTCCAGGAGAACTCAAATCCGTGTCAACAATGCATCACGTCCACGTTGGTAGTATCACCGTTGCCTACAGTTCCTTCCCAATCCCCACAAATCGATCCCAAGCAAGTCTGCGTGACAGACATAAGGAAGGTCCGGATCTTGCCAGTGACCACTTGAGGTTTCTCAGTCGCCGGCATCTTTTCACAACTTCTTCCCTATGCAATTCAAGTTGATATCTCCTTTGCACACCGCAGAAGTTGGAAAATTTCTAGATGGAATGATACAACTACCATGCATCATCCGTTTCAAGCTGCGGACACTTGAAGAGCCAAGATGAGCATGCATCATACTATGAATCATAGTAAAAGCCCTTGACGCGCGTCCCGCCACGCGCGTCAACAGGTCTGTTTCTCACTCCGAACAACGATGGACTGCAGTTTTGAGCCGCAGATGAGTCGTCGACATCGGTCACGATCCAGAACAAATTAAATAGTTTTGATACACTGACCGTAGGTTTCCAAGTCCTGTTCCTTAGGACTGACACTAATCTAGTGCTCCTCAGCTCGATGTACAAGCGCTCAACGTCTCTGACCTTCACCCCAACTGCCACAGGACGAAGAAAATGTGAACCTGAGACCAGCTACAAGGTGTGCTTTCCTCTTCGAGCTCCAAAATGGAGGCCGACGATGACGAAGGAATGGTCATTACAAGTACAAAGTCCATTTCTCGACGTAATTGACATTGTTTGCTGATGAGGAACTAGATATTCGGACAACCGATGTAACTCTTGGTCTTAGACGAATAACCACTAGCTTTAACACCGTGGCCTTGAATGGAAAACCGGAAACGAGCGTGTCCCTGAATTACGATGTCGTTCGGTGGGATGGGCCGATCCCAATGTAATACTTGTCCTTTCCCACTTGTATCAGTCTGACGCGATTTGCAGACCACGTCATCCGCTGGCCATTGTTGGTTTTGAAATTCATGCATCCATTCGAACTGTAGCCGATACTGAGCAGTGGGAGCTGGTGCGAAATTTGATAGTTATTGTTGAACGACTACTAGAATGCAGCGTGCGAGGGGATGGAGTTCTATGTGAGGGTTTGGGTGTTTATACCATGACAGCGGATGGTGATGTTGTGTCCCGGCGGTCAAGGCCAACACTATCATTCATTAATGTGCGTCCATAGTCGGACCACAGAGTCGCAAGGTCATATCACTCTCACATTTCTGAAAGTGCAGGAGAAAATAGGAACTTGAACATTGTGCTGAAGAGCTTGGACGCGCACCGGATATTTACCTGCTGCATCCCTGTCGTACGGTTGCCCAATCCAACATTGCGATGGCAAGATTGATCCAATATCCGGTCGACGACACTGGTCTTTCTCCCGACATTTCTCCCACCTTGTTTTGCGATGCGCTTTCTGCTCGACCTTCCACATTGATCCAGTTGGCCGCGATGCATTCCACACGATTTGAGGAGGAGGTCGAGGCAGCACAGGCTGAAGCGAACTCCGAAGCGAGTAATCAAAATACAATTTTCATGTTACGACTCTACGCAGGGCGTAAGATAGGCGATGTCCAGACTGGCGGCCGACCGTGCCAGATTCCACTTCGAGCTTGGCATTTCGGGGATCTCGGCGACCGTGACCAAGCGATTTTAATTCATGAAGACACCGCTGACCCTGACCAATGGCATTATTATGCATACTGTCACATCCGGCTTTTCTCTCAGCACGCGAGAGCGATGGGAGATAAAGGTCTCTGCATCCATATCGCGACGGGAGTGCTGTTCGCAGGTTACAAGAGCGTCGTCACACCTCGTATCATAGGGAAGGGACGTCTACGAGCAACTCCTTCGAATTGGCACAAAGCCCGACCCTCTGGACGCCTGCAAAGTGCTACGGGATGCTGTTGGGCGCGTTTGCGGATGGCGATGAGTCGTTCAAGGGATGGCTTCCGTTCATCCATGTAGGTCTCTGAACGTTCGCTGTGGTATTGTATATGATTTACCATATCGTACGCCTCGTTAGTCTGCACCAATGCGGTCATGTAATTCCTGTTTGATCTCAACTGTCTGGCTTATAGCATTTCATGCTCAGATAGCAGCGAGAACCAGGGGCCAATGTTTGATTTCGAGCCGCTGCACCGGACGCTCGTAGTCAGTGGCCACTTTGACAGGACGCGAACGACCATAATAGGTGGGGCTGTTGCCATGAAAACCCTGGAAATGAAGACTCTTGCGTCCTTCTATGTCTCCACATTCTTGCGGCGCCACCCAAGCAAGATGTAACATCCGTTAAGTCTCCGCCGCTTAATCTTCCGTTATCACGGTAGAAGAAAAACGCCATTTTTACATGCACATATCCAATTATCAGATCACCGTTCTACGATGGGGTTGCAGAGACGATTGAACCATCAATCGAGTAAAAGAAATCAGTCACGACAAATGTATACTGGAATTAGATGTCTGTATATCTCTCCCGCCGCCTCTGCACCACAGGTATATCCAGAGTAAACCAGGTGTCCGTGGATTTGAAGGGCTGTGTATGTAGCGATAAATCCAACTTCGCTTTACGCACGTCTTCGTTTACTATACCGGATCGTGTAAAGGGCGACACCTGCACGATATCGGACAAGTCGATGGGTCGAGTCGCGAAGAAAATTTTCAGGTAGCCAACATCGACCGCTTGGCCCTCCTCCAACGAATACGTGAATGGGGCTGTTCCTCCCGGGCCATACCCGATCGTGAATACCCCATTCCGCTTGAGCGGTGGGTCAAGGGTGACAGCACTTGGTTGTGTGTAATATGAGGCTAAGTATATCAACAACCAGTAGCTAGCCTGACGGGCAACTAACGACTCGCTCACCTATGCTCAAATTGTTGTTGTTGAACAGGAATGCGTTTAGATAGAGGTCGCGTGGCGTGTTGTTCGTGATTTTTATTCCGTACGGTGCGTCTGGGTCGACAATGAAATCGATGACGTCCGAGACTGCCGAGTCCGGATCGCTTTTACGGAAACCTGGTTCGACGGGGACGAGGAGCGGCAACCCGTCATCACCATATTCTACCTCCGAATCCTCCAGCAAGTAGAAATCAACGACCACCCCATTATTGACATCAACGTGGTGAACTTCCTTTGCGAGGTCGAGGTACCAGTAATAGTGCGCGGCCGCACCCAGTGTATGAATGAGGCGATTGAGAGTAATACTGAAGGATAGTTCTGGCAGTCCAAACCGTTTCAGCCGTCGATCTAAAACCTTGAGATCGACCAAATCATTCTCGATCCCTACTGCCAGTTTTGCCTCTTCAACATCCTTGACAAGCCGGAATGTGGGGACATCACCATCAGCGCTAATATGCCGAAGAGTCTCTTCGAAGATGCAAGAGGGGTTTCCGCCCGGAGTTACGTAGAGAGGTAAGTTTCCGACACGGGTCAGCTTTGCAAAAGATACATTCGCGAGATGCACAGATGGGGTCACCGTAGTCTGGAAATCTTCAATCACAGCAACCTGATCGACCACGTTGACACCCAACAGTTGCTTCTGATCGCTATAGAGGGTGAACCCTGCTCCATACGAAATACCGTGTGCCAAGCCGGCACCAATCACATATTTACCAGTATCGCGGAGGCAAACGGAGTGACGAACTTGCCTACCGGCAGGCACCCTCACATCAAATATGACACGATGCCGGTTGAATCCTTCGCAATGAGGATTCTGGCTGAATGGATTAAATGGTGTCAATGCCAGTTATTTTACAGACAAGGATGTTCTTACCTAGTAAGATGGATCCGCTCGAGAACTTCGGTGTATGTTAGATCGTCGATAGTGCTATTTCTGAGCGTTTCCAAGAGCGCGGTAGTGAACACACCGCGCCCTTGATACTCATATGCTAGCTCTCTCTCGCCACAAGCTGCGAAAAGGACGTGCGACAGGAGACCATGATAAGCAAAACCTAGAGCGATTTTCCCAGCTCGACCTCCCCAGATGTCCTGATCGAGGTCTCCGCGGATGATAGATCTAAGGCGAATAGTACGGGGCGTATATACATCACTTTTCACTCTAGTACCAGAGGCGGAGTGACAACAGTCAAGGATGACACTCTATAACATCGCAATCAGCGGATAAGGAAACAGGACGTGGTGTGGCACTTTACGATGTTATCATTTCCTTTTGCTTTCGCAATCCTCTCGATTAAAGCACCGATCGTGCGATCAGGAATCGGGTGAATGTTTGACTCCGTATAATCCTGAGGAATTAGACATTGAATCTTGCTTTCGCTCCCCCACGGTCCCCATGAGGGCGGAGCGGGGAGTTCTCCCCCGTGCCCAGCGTAATAGATTACAATAGGGTCATCGATCCCGATCCGTTCATCCTTCCGCAGATCCTCGAAGACATTGATTATCCCTTCACGAGTCGCCTCTTCGTCAAAGAGCGCACGAATATGATCTCTTGGCACCCGGAGATCTTCTTCCAAATATTCCTTGACCGCTTTCGCATCAGCGACTGCCCCACGAAGTTGCTGGCAGTAAGCGTAGTTATTAATTCCAATGATCAAAGCAAACATATTTTGTTTATATCTGAAAGGATATCCGACGGTCGGGACGCTCGGTGTAAAAGCTGCTTGAACAGATGAAACAGTAGGCTGTCCGCTGATGCCACAAGACAGATCCAGTGACGGGCGAGTCGGCTCACCCGTATGGATGTGGTTATAAACTTCCGGGCGAATTTCGTCGGGAAACCTATATACTAGGAATTAAGCGTGTGCTCGAATGGATGGGCATGTTATTTACATGATCACGTAGCAGATGTCGCGGACGTGTGCAATCAAGGCCTAGAAGGATATGAATGAGTGCGGGTTTTGTAAAAAAACATGGTACATTGTAGACGACTCCAGGAGTACATACAAGAAACGTTTAAACGCTGGTTATGGTACGAGTGTACGGGCGACGGCCACGTTCAAGTTGTGCGCGCGCGCTCAAGAAAGAGTGGTGGAAGGGTAGGGACGCGCGTTTCTTTCAATAGGATAGTACGAGCGAGGTTGGCCGTGGTACAGGTTCAAGGGATGGTTCATTTGTTTTATCTCTTTCGTGGTTCCTGTGTTCCTGCGCAATGGGGGTCTCCCGGGCTGCCAATGTAATACCATGTCTTCGAGTTCGCACGGCTAGCTCAGCTGGGCTGAGGCTGGAAAAAAAAATAGGACATCCCCAAACGAAAACAATAGAGCTACTACATAGTAGTAATACCTCAATTTCTGTGAAGGTGAACATGTAGTAGCATCAAAGTATTCCAGGCGGTATACTGTCCCAGTCTACTCTGGGGGTTCGACTCCATCGGACTTTGAAATGAACCCACTCCCGGTACGGTCACCCCACTCACAAACCAATCTCGGAAACTCATTCAGACCTCGTTTTGATCGCCTTGAGGAGCTCAGTGGTATCAACCAAGCGCCCCTGGGGCCTATCGATCTGCTGTCGACACAGACGCCCCCCTTCCAGGTTGCTTATCTAAACAACGAAGCAACTCTGATGTTGTCGCCCTTACCTTCGTTGGTCACCCTGATAAACCTACCCGTTACAACAGTCTTGAAAATTATGCGTTTGTTCGGTTTTAGCGTCGTACACGTGCAATTTTTCAAGGCACGAAGACATTTTTACTTATACCCCTGACAAACCTAGCCGCTTCAACGACATAGCCTACTCTTTAAGATGTTGTTTCGAGTGCCTTGGGGAGGTTAGGGACCTAGTATATGTCACTTAGAGGTTCTGGGGCGCTGTTAAACTCACTCCTGATGGATACCCTGACAAACCTGTCCACCGAACAATCTTGGTGGCTCCTTAACTCAATTTAAGCGCCTCCGGCAGCCTGGTGACCCCGAGCAGGGGATTTCAATATGTCCGCGCACTGATCGTGTCTCCACAGGTCCTACTATGCGTTCTTACTCTCGTGTCATTGGTCCTCTTCCTCAAGTCGCTTGGATCGGCTTCCCGCTTACGTATCATCACAGTGGCCTCTGGCGAGGCGCTGATGTGATCCGGGAGGCGGCGGCAGCAGCTCTGGACTCAGGAGACCGCGAACAGCCGTTGAGTGGCTTGGGAAAGATCGCTCAATCATTTATGCAGAACTCATCCGGCTCCACAGCTATGAAGAGTTGTCATCGGTCTACCCAGACCATGCACACAGGCTTCAGCAATCATCAATCGCTGCTGTCCTGATTATAGGAGTACACTCACAGTACAGGGCATATCTCAGACACTCTGGAGCAGGAAGCGGACGGATATCATGCACTGGCGATCGAGCGAGATACGAATCGTTACAGGGAATCCGGGGGTTTACTTGATTTTCAAAGGTTCCTCCTTCTCCAAGAGTTTTATCACCCCCATGCTTCAGCATACACTGCACTGGTCATCATCCTTAACACCGCAGAGCATCGCCGTGATGCTCTAAGCGTTTCGGTGCGTGCTGTTGTCTTAACCGTACAAGTGACCCGTGAGTGGCTCACTTCTCAGAACAGACTCATGGGAACCCGTCACACATTTTTAGTGTCCAGCGAGGCCCTTCGCATCTCTTCCTGTTCATGCAGTCGGATTTTATAACGGGCAGCTTTCACAGGCTGGGTACAAAGCATCTTATTTTGTTATCTTTCATACTTACGTCCTCCCCTCAGCATTTTCGCTCCATTACCCAAATCCGATATTACATCTAGCGGAGATCTCCGCTTCCTTGCTGCTCGTCAGCCATCGTCGGCCTATCTCCACTTCCAGCTGTGGACGATGAGCTAAGATACATCGAGTCGGTAATCCAAGACGCTCCGTCATCAAGAACCATCATCGTAGAGTTCTCCGTCGGAACGGTTGAGGAGCGTTGGATTGATGAAAGAAGCAGATTCGGTCCATTTCACATGCCATGGCCTTCAACATATCAAAAGCCGGTCGACAGTAGACTCTGTCTCGTCAATGAACACCGGTCAAGTCTATCTGACATGATTTTGTTATTTCCTCGCTTTCCTCTCGACATGTAGGACAAAGGTGGGTGACAAGAGCCTCCGATGAGGCCATCCATATCGCGGCCGGGATGCTGTTCGCAGGTACGCAAGCGTCGTTGGCGCTGTGTACGTGGAGTCGAGCCATCACGAATAGGATTGCGCTGCGTGTCACAGGCCTTTACATACAACTCTTTCGGAACAGCGCACGGCCGAACTTTCGAGCAGTTTCAGGATGCTGTGAAACGTATTCACGATGGCAGTGCGTCGTTCGAAGGATTGACCCCGTTTACCCATTTACGCCTTTCGGCATTGGTTAACTTGTGATGTAATATTGACTCCCTCGATGTATACAACTCTCCTGATGATTTTGCGTCTCGTCACTGCACACTGAAATACATCATTATCTTGTCCTTTATGATGTCACATTATCATTTCATATTCTCAGGTGTCTCAGAGAATTCTTTATATGTTGTTTAAAACGGGAATGACCAACATTTCGTGCTGCTGTGGTAGGGACTGAGTCGGCATCCGAAGGCTCAAATGTACGCCCCCCATCTATACAATTTTAGCTGGATCGAATGATAATATTCTTATATGTACGTTTCCATCGCCCCAACTCGAAAGCAATATTCGGAGCAGTGGGAGACAGTTGGTCACCGACTCTTCAGGACGCAGTCTACTAGCTATCAATAACTGTGCTTCCTGCCAATAAGAATCAATTTTCGGTCAACCGACCTCCAATTACGAGACTCACTCACTACAATCCTCGCTTGAGTCACTGACTGTCCGCTCCATGAATTTGCGTCTTGAGTACTTGAGTGATTCACGCCAAAAGCTGTTGGAGCGCGTTTACGTAACATGGCAAATACAAACTTGGCTGATCCAA
>JBBPLJ010000539.1:4541-15930 GCA_038089715.1 Veloporphyrellus conicus
ACGTCTCTTAGCAGCACGGCCTGCCCCTCAGCCCTCGACGCCGCATTCCAAGCTGGTAACAGCCAAGCTCACATCAACCGCCCAATTATCCACGACTACTGGCCCAGGTTGGTCCCGCCCTTCTTCTGCCACTCCACCCGTCTCTACCACCCCGTCGACTTCGTCGAATGCGCCACCGCCACAGCCGCTCGTGCCATCACCCTCAGCCCCTCAGTTCCCTCACGTTGGCAAAGTCATTCAGCCTCAGCCGAGGAATGCCGTGGCGTCGTCTCCGATGGTCAAGAAGGATACCTCCGTGAAGCCTGCTTGGGGAAACGCAAAGTCTTTTCCCGTAACCTCCGATACCACCGCACACAGTGATTTCCCTACTGCAGCCGAGGTTGCTCAAGGCTAGTTCTTCGCCTACTTTTATATGTTCGTCCACAAAATATAGTAATTGTTCGTCAGCAGGCCGCGTCCTCAAAGTCGAAGAGCAAAAACCTGAGGATTCTCTCGCACCAACGCGAGTACCACCCCAGGAAGCTGATGCGTTTAGGGGAGTACACCTTGATCCGAACGCCCATCATTGGGATGAGGTTTGTTGTTATTCGTCATCATTGGTATTTCCTTTTGACTATTCGTAGATGGAGGAAGATGACGATAACTTTCTGGACAACGTCATCGAGTTCGAGGATGGACGACAGTACAAGGTGGCGCCAAGTGCTACTGAGCAGGCTTCGACTGCGTATACCACTTCTGTGGATGGAGAAACTTTGGTCTCAACCGCTGACCATGTACCAACCGGGCCTGTCAGCAAAGAAGAAAGGTTTGCGGATGATTTCGATCGGAGTTGGCCCCGTACAAGGCAGTCGCCCACTGTGCTCCAAAGAGATTTGCCCAGTCGTTCTTCCCAGTATATATCGGTTTCTCCCGCACCGTCCCAACTGGCCCATTCGTCGACGGAGGGATCAAGGGTACTTTTCAATGAACGTTCCAATAGGTTAGAGCCTTACACCAGCCCTTACTTTCCAAATCGACTTGGCCCCAACCTCGGATTTTCAAGGCGGAATGCTCACGGGGAACCCGCTCTTTCACCTACTGAACCTCGGTCAAGCAGGGACGCACCACCTCATAGTCCGCTGCATTCCGTACATTTGTTGCAGAAACCTTCGGAGGGGATTCATGAGACTTCGGTGCAGTTGCCAAAGAACTACTCTGGGGATTTCATGGATAGACGGAACGCAGATCGTGATGGTGGTTTGCATGCATCCGGAGGTGACTATGGTCAGCACAAGGTTAGAGCTAGGGACCCCGGCGGACCATCCGGGTCCTTTCACGATTCCCGTAGCATTAGCGAGAGACGACCTCGCCGAACCTCGGGCGCCTCCTTTGCTAGTTCTATTGCGGATAGCCAACATCAAGGGTCATCACTTTCTTCCGATATCCCGTTCTCCCGGAGATCTCAACCGTCGAGATCTCCCTTGCAACATTTGTCCATCCTTCCTGCAAGCATGTCTGGCCAGGCTTCTAGGACTCCCCAATTGTCAGGTGCACCCCATGTGGCTGCCCCTGAGATACAGCTACCGGGCACCTCGCCGGTGTTGGATATTGAAGGTGTACACAAGACAGCTATGCATCTTTCTGCAGAGCGCGCGAAACAGAGACGACAACTGGAAGAGGAAGAACGGGCAAAAGAGAAAGAGCGAGCAAGAAAGAAGGCAGCTGAACTTGAGGCGCGAATGATGCAAATCCAGGTAAGTCTTTTCTACAGCCTACGATACGTCTGACTTATTGAGCGCAGCAGAAAGTCCCTTCGACAGAGACTACCCAGCAGGTGGTCACTTCTCCTCGGGGCTCGAACCAGCTTGTTACCGATTCAGATGATCATACGCCTTCTGAAGTTACTCAGTACAATATCAACGAACGTCAACATTCACTGAAGCCGGTTGCACGCCCACAGCGAAATATTAACGCCTCTCGTTCGACTACCTCCGTAAATGACCCGATCATACCCTCGGAGCAGGTCGATTCGTGGCGCAGCAAGACACGGCTCCAATCACAGCAGCTCCCAATTCTTTCACCTCCAATGCTCCAAGAGCTATCTGCCGTTGCTGCCGATGATATCCTTGAGGTTGTCGATTTTTTAGATCTCGGCAAATTCGTAGGTGGCGAACAGGCTTCATTGGTATCGGTGACACCAGCACCCTCATCCTATTCACCGGCATCCTCCGACCATGTACGACCGGTTGCCAGTGATTTCTTTGAGGATGGTTCTCCTCATGCTGCTGTTGCCAAGGTCACTGTTTCGCCATCTTCTGAACGTCACGCCCTTTCTACCGTTCCTGAAGTCTCTGCTCCCACTTCAAGCGAGCATAACCATGTTTCTTCCTCTTTGCTTCCAACCGCGCCTACCCAGGGAATGAGGGAACATGATTTTCATAGGTTTTCTGGACCTAACGGAGCCCACTCTTATGCGCGGAATCATTCATCCCCTCGTCTTAGTAAAGGTTTAACGCCGTTCCGACAGGTCACAATGTCGGCCTTGGATGACGTCATGTCCCGTATTAAGGGTGCCTTGGATGATATGCAAGTTGATGCAGGAAAGGGAGCTTCATCAAATGAAACCATCGATTGGCGTGCAGGTGTTGCCAAACCAAAAATCAGGGTACTAGAGCATCCGATCTCGACTAGAACCCTGTCGAAAGAAGCCAAATGGTTGCCCCCGGCCCTGAGGCAGTCTCGACAAGATCTAGATCAAGAGGTTGCCACTGGCTGCGAGCCGCCCCTTTCCCCTCCACCGGTCACTCTTGTTGTCAAGTTTCCTGCAGTTCTTCGCCCAGTTGACGCTATTCCCAAGCGACAGCTGAACTTGCTGAAAAATTTGTCCAGTCATATTTGCTTGGACACTCTATCCTGGGATCCACCTTTCGACGGGATGAACAGGCGAGACTTATCGGTAAACGAGATTCTGTTCAGGCGTTCCCCTCCAGGCAAAGGTAGCAAACCTAGATACAGAGTTCAACTACCAAGGGCCACCCGCGCGCATCTCGCTTCTGTGCCCAAGGTTAACCTACCTTCTGGGTTCCCTAAGAACAACGCAGTATCTGGACGCTCGAAGGCGGTCGACGACCTTCCTACATGGCGCAGGGGACCAATTCTGTCCTCTACGACCCCGAAAACCCCCCTTTCAGAGGGAACGCCGCCTATTTTAAATGTCACAAGTTGTTCTCCATCTCTGGAGTCCGCAGGACTTCCCTCTGAACCCACAGTGGCACAGGAGGTGACTACAAAATCGGAATCCTACTCGGTGCGTCAGAGGACACAACCAAAGTTGCCAGCAGGCTCAGCGGTTGGGTTTTATCGTGACCCCAGCTCGTCCTGCCAGGATTCATGGTCAACCGTCAATTTTACAGTGACCAGCGAGTTGGAACTGGAGGAAGCTTCCCAGCCAGAATCGAGTATGCTTTTGTCTTCGTCGATTGCCGAGGCTTCACTAGCTGCAGTCCCCTCGGAACCCAAGGGGTCTATTGGGATTGCAAACCCTAGTGCCGACGAAGTAGATCACGACGTACAACTTCCTGCTCTGAGCCTAATTACACAAGCGGACAGTAAAATGTCCGAGGAATCTGTGCGTTTAAACTGATTCACGGTATCGTCTCAGCTTATGCATTTTATAGACCGAACGATCGCTGCGCACACCGGCATCGGCGTCCTTCAATACTCCATGGACAAAGTCACCATTGAGCTTCTCTAGTAAAGATTCACCCGCTAGGGCACCTGATCCGGAACATCTCAGGGCTGTCTGGTCCCAAACTGCAGACAAGGAGCAAATATCCGCTGTAAACTCGTTGGAAGGTATCGCCGATGATCTCACCGCACTGCCGTTCACTATTCAGGAAGTGAAGTCTGAGGATGGTGAAACACCACCGCCAACTAGCGCTGCAATGGCTTCGAAAATATCCCTACACGATGTGACCCGTGCGTTCCAGCAAGTTCCAACCCCCTCCAATACCTCTCATCGACCTCCACCTTTGTCACCATCCGCCGTCAATGGCCCAATTACACGACCTCCGACTTTCAACCATCCGTCCCCTCTTCAGGCCCCCAGTACTGCTATGCGTCCTCATTTTGCCACGTTCTCGTCACCAATGCTTGCCCACTCCCCGAGCCCTACTGTGTTGTATCCTCCGACCGCGCCGAGCCCCATACCGCGAGTCCCGATGAATGGACATCCTCCGATGTACAACCAGCCTATGTGGCTGCCTATGCAGACCTCCCAGAACAATGGTACGGTACGACATATCCCTTCGCCTTACCCCACCCAAATGGTAGCGTATCCGGCACCGACTCCCGTGCACCCCGTCTACACTTCCGGTCTTTCTCCCCAAAATGTACCACCATCTGTTACCGGCTCGGGGCCGCCACGTCCGCGTGGGATGCCTATGTTAAGCCCAGTCATGCATCCTGCTGTGCCAGCGAATGTACCCATGTATAATAGCAGCCCAGTGTTGATGCATCCACCCGCGATGATTCCCCCTGGGCATCGTCCTCCGTACATGACCTCGGAACGCGGGCAGGGTCGCACAGAGAGCATGTCTGCCACCCCTCACATGCAACAACAATCTCATTCACAAGGTCATATTCCTCCACAATCCATGTATACGCATGTTCCCTTTTCACGGCCATCATGGTGAACACCTGTGCTCACATCACATATGTCTTACAGTCTAGTCGCATGATATATTGATATTTCCTGTCCCTTTTGAATGCAGCATTATTCTGTGCTTTATTGTTGAGCAACCTCATGCAATTGAGATATGCGGGAGGATGGTCATTAGAGGGTAAACAAGATATTCTCTGTAAAACTCGTTATGTGTGCGCCAACTCGACAGCCTTCTCGGCAGCCACGTCGAGGTCGTCAAGGGGTATGATCTTGAGACCGGAATCCCTAATCATTCTGTGCAGTAGATCAGCGGTTTTCACGGCTCAAGGATGAAAATGGGCGCGCACTGCTTCGCTTCTGCCTCCTTCGTGCCCTTGAGTCGAACGACTAATGGAATGCTGAGGCCAAGCTCCTTGGTGGCACGGATGACACCATCGGCAATGTAATCACATCTCATGATGCCTCCAAAGATGTTGATAAAAATACTCTTAACCTTGGGGTCAGACAAGAGAATTTCAAAGGCTTTCTTGACGGTCTCGGGAGTAGCACCGCTGTACAAAAAATGAGCAATGTTATTTTGACGTGCAAGTCCGTTCCTCACCCTCCCACATCAAGGAAATTGGCGGGATTTCCACCATGTAGTGATAGCACGTCCATGGTAGCCATGGCCAAACCTGCACCATTAACTAAGCAACCAATGCTACCATCAAGCTTGATGAAATTCAAGTTAGCCTTTTGTGCCTCGACCTCGGAAGGCTCTTCTTGCGAAATGTCACGAAGGCCAAAGACACCTTTCTGGCGGAACTCGGCGTTATCGTCAAAGCCGAGTTTGGCATCCATGCTAGGCAAACCACGTTATAGCAGAACAAGACGTGTATGAGAGCGCTAACATACCAAAGAACGTGACCATCTGTTGTCTCGGCCATAGGATTGATCTCAATCTGGGTAGCATCTTTGTCCTTGAATAGCCTGTACAAGGACACAAAAATATCCGCAGCCTCCTTTTGAGTAATTGCGTCTTTGAAACCAAGCGTCTTTGCAAGCTCCAAAGCGACTACAGGATTAAGACCCTTCTCAGCATCGATGGGAGTAGTAATAATGGCATGAGGGTCCTTTGCGGCCACTTCTTCGATGTTCATCCCGCCTTGATTGGACACAACCAAAACCGGGCCCTGAGTAACACGGTCGTTGAGAACTGCAACGTAGTACTCGTGAGCGGGGTCCCGTCGCTCGGCAAGCATAACCTAACGATGATGAGCAGTATGAACTCGACATCAAGAATGGAACCAACAGCTTTGCAGATCCTGCCAGCAGAACCAGTTTGCTTCGTGATCAAGTTGGCACCGATCATCTTCCTGGCGATTTCCCGTGCCTGTTCAGGTCTATCGCACAGTCGGCATGAACATAGGTTGCACAAATCAAGACGTACGTGTCGATGGTATGTACACCTCCCTTGAACCCGTTGTCAAAAGTTCCCTTGCCTCGACCACCGGCAAGAACCTGGGCCTTGATGACCAGATTTCTTGTCCCTGTAGTCGAACAATTAAGAACATTGATGTTGCCCTTTCTTCGCGAAAGCCTGGAATGATGCGGACACACCGAAATTCTCCGCGACCTTGAATGCCTCATCAGGACTCTTTGCAGCGACGCTCTTTGGGGTGGGGATACCATACTGGAGGAAATGTCAACAAACTGAATGAAACAGACGACGACACCGACATACCGCATTGAGAAGGTTCACGGACTGGTGCTCGTGTATCGAGAGAAAACGGCGCTGGCCGGCACGGACAGCCTTGGAGCAAACATGGTGAGAGTGCGGGAGGGTCGCATGGTGCACTTGGACTTACACGAGTAAGGGATCTGGCTGAGGGAAGCATAGTGAACAAGAGAGGAACGTGTGTGTGCCAACAGGAAGCGCGTATGGGCTCGGAGGCAGCTTACTAATCAGCGGGCTGTGGATGGTCGCGGAGGCTCAGATTGGGCATGTTAGCACCAGAGCGACGACGACGGTGGAGCCGGATTCGCTGACGATCTTCCTGTCTCTTCACCCATTGCCATGTCGGTTTGGGGGCATCTCTGGTAGAAGGAGACCTTGCCTTGAGTTCGGCCAGCCCATCTTTGTCTCGCGGGCTGTTCGAAATTTGGTCCAAGGGATACTTATTCCCTCCGTGGTCGTTAGACACAATACCCATGTTATCAGATGAATCTGTCCTCGAGGCTTACCTCGACAAAAACATGCTGCTAGACTAGTATTCACCTATTTATCCGTTGGACCATGCATACATACACCTCAGTAACATCAGTTCCGTTCACATGTCCTCCTCAGCCATGGTCAACCCCGACGTGGACGCCAGTCATGCCAATGGCGACCATAATCCACACTCGTCCCAGCTGTTGGAGCTCCTTTTCGTCTCTTCCACTGTTTTGCAGCAGGCAGTAGATCTTGTCGACAACGTCCTGACCGACGACAACCAACTTACAGTACAGTCTAAATATCTCCCGGGGTCAACCATCGGTAGCTTGTTTGCTCACATATTCCATTCTAACGTTGATGCCTTCAATAGGAAAGCATCTTCGCCATGCGCGGGACCATTTCGTTCTCCTGATCGACTCTGTAACTGGAAGCCAGCCCCATGTCCTGTGTTACGATGCACGCAGTCGCAACACCCCCATGGAAAGCAGCCTCTCCGAAGCTCGTAATGCGTTGGCCTCCACGATATCGCGCCTCAAGGAGCTCGAAACATCCCCTTCAATTCCACAGGATCAAGCCGTTACACTGAATGCCGTTACACCCTTTTCTCATACGTTCCAGACCACTTTTGGAAGAGAGGTGAGGGGAAAGCTAGCGCAGTAGGACATCTGACTGATTCGACTCGCGTGTAGTTATGGTTTGCTGCGCTGCATGCAGTCCATCACTGGTCCGTGGTAAGGGCACGACCTTGTCAGTCAGTCACATGTTTCTGAGATTACCCCATAGGTTCGCGTGATAGCCGGGGAACTTGTTCGTTTACACGCCTGCTACACGTTGTCTTTCCTGCTGACCCTTGCATAGGGTATCTTTTTGCCAGACGATTTCGGGTTCGCTCCGTCAACCCTGGTGTACAAAGGAAGTGACGCCCCACTAGGAAAAGCTAAAATCTGATTAACGCGGATTGTCGAATGTACATTACCGAGCACGTTCTTTCTTTTATACTTTTGTAATCCGATGCGTTCTTGGTGCAAGATGAGATGGTGGGCGCTTCTATTATTCTACAAGGCTGCCGTGCACGTGAGTTTGAATATCACATCCAACCCTATTGTGAAGCGCGGGGAAAGTGGGGACAGATTCCGGGTCTCATATCTTGTACCTTCCGCAATCTCTCCCATCAACATTGTTGAAGATGTCCGAGAGTATGTTACCCCTTGATGGCGAAGCCCAAAAAAAGCGAGTCGTAGGTGTTTTCCTGCGTCCTAAATGTTGGCCTGGCCTCAAATATCATTACTCCCGAACGGATGTTGATTTTTAGTGCTATTTTTTCGACTCGGACATCGGGGGCTTCCACTATGGCCCTGGACATCCGTACATATCCCGTACCATGTACCGTTTCATGAGCGAGACTGAATGCCTCTGCTATCAGGATGAAACCCACCCGAATACGGATGTGTCATTCCCTCGTCATGAACTACGGACTCTACAAGAAGATGGAAATCTTCGTGAGTGCACAGAGCTCAGTCTGTTCGAGGTTGACATTCTTCTGCTACTCATACTATAGCGCGCAAAACCAGCCACGAAACGCGAGATGACCCAGTTCCACTCTGACGAGTATGTCGATTTTTTGAGCAGAATAACGCCCAGCAACATGAATTCTTACATCAAGGAGCAACACAAGTGTACGTTCGAAAGACCATGACCGATCACCGTTCCAACTCTGACATTATATCATGCAATAGACAATGTCGGTGACGATTGCCCCGTTTTTGACGGACTCTTTGACTATTGTTCGATATCCGCTGGCGGTTCTATGGGTGAGTCAAGTTCTAGATTAGAAGACCCTGCTGATGAATGGGTTGAGCTAGAGGGTGCCGCCCGTCTAAGCCGGGACAAGTGTGACATTGCGATTAACTGGGCCGGCGGACTGCATCACGCAAAGAAGAGTGAAGCCAGTGGCTTTTGCTATGTCAACGGTAAATTGTTTTTTTTTTTTTGCGACACATCGGTGAAACTAACTCGACAGATATCGTTCTTGGCATACTGGAGTTACTTCGGTCAGTCTGGTCATTCGCTGCGATCTGAGTGCTCAGGCAAAACGATGCGTTAGGTATCATACACGCGTGCTCTACATTGACATCGACGTCCATCATGGCGACGGTGTAGAAGAGGCATTCTACACTACAGATCGCGTCATGACGGTCAGTTTCCACAAGTATGGTGAATATTTCCCCGGAACCGGCGAACTTCGTGTAAGCATCCTCCTTCAGATCACGTGCTAACGACTCCTACGAATCAAACAGGATGTAGGCATCGGGAAGGGCAAGTATTATGCCCTAAACTTTCCGTTGCGAGACGGGATCTCAGATGAGAACTACAAATCTGTCTTTGAACCGGTGAGCGATCTGTGGAACATTACCAGACCACGAATGCTTATCTGGTGCAGATAATACGACAAGTAATGGAATCGTACGATCCTTCAGCTATCGTCCTACAATGTGGCACGGATTCCTTGTCAGGGGACAAGCTCGGATGCCTCAACCTTTCTATGAGAGGTAGGATTCTCAAGGCACCGTATACACCACAGTCTGATCGTTCGCTAGGGCACGCAAATTGCGTCAAGTTTGTCAAGTCGTTTAACAGACCGCTCTTACTTCTTGGCGGAGGAGGATATACGATGCGAAACGTCAGCCGTGCGTGGGCATACGAGACAGGACTAGCTGCCGGAGTTGAACTCGGACCTGGTACGAAACGGCGCATTCAAACTCAATAAGCGGATACTGACAGAGGCTCTAAAGAAATACCGGTCAACGAATACTACGAATATTTTGGTCCAGACTACGAACTAGATGTGAAATCGTCCAATACTGAGGATATGAACACTCCAGAATACTTGGAACGGGTGAAGAATATTGTGATGGAAAACTTGCGAAGGCTGAAGGGTCCCCCGAGTGTGCAAATGACAGGTGCGAGACCACTTGCATGATATTCGCCTCCTAACTTGTTCCTTTGACAGACATTCCAAAGACGCCTACGGATGACGCGATGGACGATATGAATCAAGACGAAGACCTCATACCACCCGACAGTCGACGACCTCGGCGCTTACTCGATTCGCGTACCCAAGTGGATGGCGACCTTTCTGATTCTGATGATGAAGGAGAAGGTAACAGAAGGGATCACGCAAACCACAAAGATCGGCGTGGAAGTAGGAGTCGCTCGAGTGAGACGGAAAGTGGCGAAATGAGGAGGTTTGGAATTGGTGGTGGGATTCTTAGCGCTGGTGCTGCCAGCTCGACACATGGCGCTGGGCCGAGTGGTCATACCACTTTGATCTCGCAGACGCTCAAAACACCACTTGCTATGGGTGCTGACGAGCCCCCATCAGCGAACGATGATGGAGTAGCGGCAACAGAGTCTGGAACTAGCAACGGGAATGGCGCCTTGGAGGAGACATCAAAGGATGATATGGTAGTGGACGAGAGCTCGACCATTGAGGATAACTATTAAATAGTTGATTGAGTACCAGTAAACATGCGTCATCAGAATCTCGATTTGGTGAACTGATGCGACTGACTTGAATCGACATGCAAGGAGAACCACCACCATCCGCGTCAACGTCCTCGACCTTGACTCCAGAAGATGCGAAACGGTTTGAACTTAATCGACTGAGAGGTGTGCACGGCTTATCCATCAAGTTCTTCTACCCCCCTGAACATCGTCACTAGCGAAAGCCAGACAGAGGCGTCAGGAAGAAGAGACAGTCTCATCCTCGTCAGCCCCAAATGTAAACCAGAAGCGGCCTCTCGAAACGACCTCTGCTGTTTCATCCTCGTCGACCTCCAAGCCACTCAAACGTGACTCGCGACTTGGGTCCTACTTTGAGTATGATCTGTCCAAGATGGTCAACTCCAAAGGAGGGTTTTTGGTCGAGGACGGCAAGGAGGCTAACGAGGACCTCCGGGCCAAAGAGCGTGAAAGAGAGAGACAGCGGGCAATGCAGAACGTCGAACCCCGTGAGTTTACTTGTCATCATCGGTAGGTTTGTACTTCCACAGCATCTACAGCCATGTTTCTCGATTCATCACGCAATCCCAAGTGCAAAGAGTGCAACACGGTCGACATTGATTATACCTTTAAGAAAATATTCGGCTGTCTAGTTTGCAATAAGTGCAAAGACCAGCATCCGGAGAAATACAGTTTATTGACAAAAACAGAGTGTAAGGAGGTATGTCTCTCATTCGCCCATTGCTGGCAGGATGACTCATGCCCAGTGTAGGATTATCTTCTCACTGATGGTAAGTGAATTTGTTCGTCGACTCAAGTATCACAGTACACTATGCTCTTGCAGCTGAATTACGCGACCGCGAGCTCCTTCCACACCTTTTGAAGGCGAATCCTCATAAATCTACATTTGCAAACATGATGCTCTTTCTACGTTGCCAAGTCGAGGAGTTTGCGTGGAAGAAATGGGGCTCGCCGGAAGCACTGGATGCCGAGTGGGAGCGTCGAACAGAGGAGAAGAAAAAGAAAAAGAACAAGAAATTTGAGGAGGGGCT
>JBBPLJ010000542.1:0-15874 GCA_038089715.1 Veloporphyrellus conicus
ACCCAGGAATCCGCCAACGCTGTAAAGACCTCGGGATTTTATCGCTTCCTCGCATACAAATGGATGAAGAACAAGAGCGGGAGGTCAACCATGAACGAGAGCGCGAACGAGAGACAGAGCTGCCTCCAGAGGCTGATGCCGAGGAACATTTTCTTCATCCGGACGTTGTGACCTTCGTGAAGACAGGTGCTATCCCTAAATTTCACTCTGGCAGGGCCTTTCGTCCCCTCTTCACAACGCTCAAAAAGAGTTCTGCAACTACTGTCAAAGAAGGCGCCTGGAGCCCATTTATCATGGCTACGAAAGACTTTTGCAACACGGTCGAATTAGGCTCTACTAAAGGCACCATAGACCAATATTTGCGCCCTGTCCAATGGATACTCTCTAGCAAAAGGAATCGCGGCCAGCTACTTGTTCTGCTAAGCCCATTCGAAGCGGATCAATTGATGGCGGACATCAGGGCGAGCAAACATGTCCACCTTCATGTATATGCACCCCGCACTTCCCTGCGTATGAGACCATCTGACGATCTCAAGCTGTATTCCATTCCTCCCCTCCCTTCGGACTGGACTCCGCCTTGGGTTCTGATTGACCAGCTGAACGTATTCGCTGGTCAGCTCTATCTCAGAGACTATCAGTCATATCTTCGGTTACGCAGCTTCCTTGCTGGTGAAGCATCTATGGAGGAGTTGCCAGACGACGAAACAACCCGATGGAAACCATTTGGTAAACTTCGTGGTTTGAAGCAGAAAAAGACCGCGTTCTCGGGTTCACCACTGGATTTCGTGAAGGCACTACTTGCGATTCGGACCAGAGGGCGACCGTTCGCACACACACACATGGGCCAAATTGTCCAGGGGAAGTCACTGCAAGAGGAAGATTTTGAGGGACCACGATCAGTTGCATCTGGTCACAACACCACTACGCATGATGAGTAGAAATCATATAGTCTCATGTCCAGTACCACGTGATCCCCAACAGTCAGGGTTGCTTCTACCATCTAAGACTCTAAGCAACTCGAATAAGAGACGGCTGAGATAGCTGAAATACCCATTACAGATAGTTCACTCCAGCCTGTCAGTGGTGGGCTCTTTGACAGATGGACATTAGCGGGGAATTCATTTACTCTCTTGCAGCTTTGCGGGTCCTCATTCTTCCATTAGCCCATTTTGTTGAACAAAAAATCATTTAGCATTATTTTGTTTCCCAGCGAATCCATGTGATTTGTTTGTCTGACCTCTGCCTCTTAAGTACACTGAACTTCAGGGATACATGTATGCCTATATCATGGCCTCACGGCCCAGGAACATCGACCTGTCCTCATCCGCTTCCTTGTCATTGGTCTGCGTCTCGCCTGTTTTGGCGCAAAGGCGGGGACGTGATGTCGGCCCATCGTTCCTATTCTCATCTCATGCATGTTTCGTTGGTGTTGTGAAGTATCCACACGTGCCTCGGGGGGGAAGTGTGCAAGAAATAAGAATGAGTGGTGGCGCATTGTCCATGTAATGTTCGACGTACAGTCAAAACACGTTCGCTGTCAGATTCCGAGTATGCAGCACAACAGATGTTGCAATCTCGGTTTGCGTTGCGCCTATTAATGATGGAAGTACATAATGTACATTAACAATGGCGACTTACTAGAGGTACATGACCCACCTCGTATGCTTCGACAGGACTAGATGGTTTACATGGACCTGAAGGCGTCGAGGATGCGACGGTCGATGTCATGGGCGAGGGTGGGATATGCATGTGCCCATGATAGGTAGAGGCAACGCTGTCAATTTGTATGGAGCCCAATTTCGATTCTGGAGCGAAATCAAAGGAGACGCTTGCACCTGCATCCACGCACAAGGACCGTAGCGACGTATCAAGCAGTACAGCAGATGAAGTGGGTTTGGGAGGAAAGACGAAGGGGACAGCGCGGTAGTACTTTGTCTTGTGCAGCTCTGTGACGCAACTCCAAGTGTGATTTCATCTGGCGAGGAAGGATACAGATCTGTATATGACACTAGACACGACATGCAAGTGGAACCTGAAACAAACACCCGCAGATAGTATCTGCATGTATCTGCTTCGACTTGTAGCATCGTGCGACGCAAACGGGGGAGGCTGGTTCTGTGATTGTTGGCGGTGGTGGCTCCATAGACTCGAGCGTGACCTTTCCGAGGCAGGGTTTCTTTGGTGGGGAGTGTTGAGAATTGGTCTTTGTGCTCAGACCTTCGGTGGGTTGCGGGAGGGGCAGGGAGGGAAGGAAGAGGATGGCGAAGGACGCAATTGCTCACCCCAGTGCCATCGTCGACTGATATGGCCGTCGAATGGGCGCACGGGTTTGGCTATGTAACTGGTGTAGATGGCGCGCTTGTACATACCTGAACCGCAACAACCAGACTGACAATGAGAACCACCCGGGCTGTCCAACAAGAGGTGTGTTCGAGCCAGAAAAAAGTCGGCAGCTGGTTGGATTTAGGGCAAGAGGGAACAAGTGCTATCGTCCGGACTGACACCAAGTTAGAAGGTTGCGGATAGAGCAGGGCGCGATGGCCTTTTTGGTGAGTGCTTGTCAGGAAGAGGGGTGTCATACTATTAAGAGTCGCAGCCCGCTCAGTCTCGGGCCTAAACTAAAAGAAGGTGAGGCTGTGTCACGTTGTCAGCACAGTGTCCACTCGCCACAATGCTGCCCGCTTTTGCCGCGAGACCGCCATAATGTCCCACCCCAAACCAACCTGCCCACCTGAATTCGTCCATGTTTCTGAATCTTTGCATTATATTGTTACCCACATCTTTTTCCCCGTTCAGCTTCCCGACGAGAGTGACTATACATTAGAGAACGATCTTTCACTAGCTCGTGCAGTATGTGCTGCTGCCCATGCTTATACAGCACAGATGTCCGGAACCTCTGAGCCTCAGTGGAACCGCATTACAAGGATGCTAGACAACTTGCAAGCATCTGTCCGGTCTGAGCACCTGGACAGAGATTGTGTAATTTCCCAGCTGTGCAGGATGCGAACAGAAGGTGTGTTTACAGATCCTCTATAGAGTTGTGCTGACAATCCATAGATATACTTCCGTTTCTTATTCGACCCCACAATTCTGCGATTATCCTCACTAAACGGGAGAGCTGTACGCTGTTCGAGTCATTCGAGGTGGTCCCGAGTAGTGATGCGGCACGCGAAACAGCAGAGTCTGCCGTGTACTCGTATCTTGGACGCGCCCTTGAAATTCCAAACGAGCTGCTAGCTAGCGGGGATTTCCAGTTGAAACTCGCTGATGCTCTCTCTCACCCCTATACTACTGACGCCAATCATCTTCATCCTCCTCTCGCTCATACGCAGTTTATTACCGCATTATTCTCCGGCATCTTGCGAGGCGTTGGCCGCACAATCGACGGACCTTGCATTATAAAACGTATTCGTGGCGATGTTCTTCGATCACATGATCAGCCAGCCAAATCTCTTTGGCGCCGCTCGTCTCTTTGGCTTCTCATCAGGGTCACAATCCAGTCTCTTGATCGCTCTCCTCTTGGACGTACTTCCTACAAAGAATTCATGCTGTTCTTCATATGTACCATTGCAACCGATCCAAACCTTCCTGTTCTCTCCACAGACCTGCTTCATTCTATCGCATCCAAAATTCTCGGGCGTCTCAACAAGCTTCGTTCATCTATTCCTGACTGGCTCTCTCAGATAGCACTGAAGGCATGTGCTGGCCTTCGGGAAATGTTTGATGCCAGATGGATGCAGCTGGGCACCCGCTCATCCCCGTTTCGCAATCCCTCCCAGGATGAACTGAGAAGAGATACACAGCTCTCGCTTGAAGACAGTCATGAATACATTCGCAATGCTCTCGTAGATCATCACGAACCCGTGCATACACCCTTCCATCCCAATCATCGTCGCCGTGGTAATATCTACGATTTCTTGTCCTCGGATGGGGCCTTCTTCGACGAGGCATATGGTGCCGACCCTGAGGTTACTCTTTATGATGTCGAGCAATCGGTTGAGCAAGGCATAGATGAATGGATTGCTCTTGTCACGAATGTGGACGATGCATGTGCACGGCTTGAGATTCTGATGGATAAATACATGCAGAACTCCAGACGCTCAGAACCGGAAGACCGATCCATCGTGCTATTGACAGCTATTGAGCTTTTTGTCGCGCTGGACAAGCTGGTTGTGGAGGAGATTCCCATTTTTGCAGACTATTCCCCTGAGATTCCAATCGTCTTGTTGGAAAGACTATTGCTTCGTAGGACAACAAGCCTTCATCTCCTTTCTCTTGTTTACCAGTACCTATCTGCACGCCATTCTCGATCACGTCCGGGATGGTCGATACTTTCGAGCCAGTTCACTGAAGATAGCTTCGCCGTCCGTTATTATGATCAATCTCCGCATCATCAGCAACTCAAAGCTCGAATTGACGAAGATGCGATGGTCGCTGGGATGACCCAATCACCATTACCCTCCCTTCCATTACACGCCAAAGTTGTCACTTTCGAACTGCAATGCCCGGCTTGCATCCGTATCTGGCGATCGGCAGTCGCCCGAATTTTGCATTATCACTACGATTTTGATGATGTTTTTGGACGCAGCGCTGACGAGGGACGACTCGAAGAGAATCTACTTTCACATGTACTTCCATCACAGCAACGGTACTTTGTCGACCGCATTGGGCCACCACTCGTCGTCCAGATCTACTTTGCCTATTGTTATTCACGGGAGTGGCAATTTCAAAATGACCCGACATCGTTTTGTTATGTAGTCCGATATCCCGACCCCTATGATGACACAGAAGACCGTGTGTCAATATGGCAGCTCCAGCATTATGAACACTGGCAGTCTCGATTCCACCCCTCACGTGAGCTGCATGCTGCTCTCTTGGATAAATATACGAATGGCGTCTCCCACACTGCGAACGACGTCTTGGCTGCCCAAGCAGACTGCCCTGCGGACCTCTCGCTCGACGAATTCATTTCGTTTGGACAATTGCGGAGTGGTGGTTCCCTCCAGTGGATCAACATCCTCCAGGGGCTCCGCAGTAGAACTCTCAATCTTCGTCGTCACCATGTTCACTCCCTCTTCGCTTACGCTGTCTTTCAAGTTGGACCGCTAGACGTGAATACAGGAACATGGATCTGGCACCAGGACCTTCAGGAACCGGCCTTCTGCAGCGCTCTTTTAGACGAGCTCGAGGATCTGTTTGTGGAGGCTGGAGTGGTTTCGATAGATGGCATCATGATGAGTACCATATCTGTATTGCTTACTCGGGTGCTTGCATCGAGCCCCAGCAAGGACGTCTCGGAGCGAGGCATCGCACTTCTTCGGAGAGTGCGTAGGAAGACATTTAGCTGGGTTCAGGAGCTTTCATACAATCTGGCAAGGGCACCTATGAACACAGAACGCCGTGATCTCTTGCTATATATGGCTGCCACTTGTCAAAGCACGTTCGACGTCGATTCTACTACCTTCAGCAAGCTCTTCCATTCTGCAGAAGATGTCGATGCTTTCATTTCTGGCACCCTCTTTATACATGCAATCCCCTCTGGATGTAAGTCTAGCCTTCGATATTGCAAGCCCTCAACGGTTAGCTAATGTCAGCTCTTCAGTCATGACTGGTCGTTGTTCACGGGTACTGCGCTCACGCACCCGTCGTCTCACTTTCGCGCTCGAGAGCATTTTGAGAAATGTGATTCTCACTGATATGTCAGATTATGGCATTGATCTTGCAGTTCGCAAGATTTTCCCTTGCCATAAAGCAGGCCCAAACAGATGGGAGCAGTTGCAACATCCAAACGTTCGTTGGCTCACTTGCCAAACTAAAGTGACAGCACACCGGCCTTCGCAAACGGTGCATCTTAACCTACTCGATGGGACACTTCGAGTAGATGGTCACACAGTAGGTGGATTACCACGTGCGATTGGCGATGATTATACATACCGACATATCTTTCATGATGTGCGTACACGCTACAATTGCCAATATTTTAATAATTTGAAGTGTCCCTCACTGGAATGTGCAGCAGGGCTTTCTAGCCGTACCATCTAATCTTCCGGGAATGGATTTCACAACAATCACGATGTCCAAACACAAAGTACGTGATTAATTCAACCTTGTGTACTGTCATTATGATGGTTCAAATACATGTAGCTCCACTTTTCTCTCCGAGGCGACTGTCTCGTGGTTCGAGCACAGTGTAATCATTCAAAAGATATCCTCCAGTTGATTCCTTCAAGTAAACTAGAGAAAGACCTCCCGCCAGCGCTCATCAATGGATACGTCCACTGGTTGAATCTTTCCACGAGCATCATGGAGATACGCCCTCTGGAGCATGTTTGGGAAGAATCTTCAGAGAACTGGAGAATTAACTGTGCCTCTGGACAATATTGTGCATACAACGGACATGAGACCCTCGTGGACATTCGATCCCCCACCACGGAAATGATTTCGAAGTGTTTCAAGTGTCTCACCACCGTTGGTGCATGGTACAAGGACCGGTTGAACAGTCTTCTGATCACTGTGTACCCTACCGACAGTCTTCAACCCATGCCAATGCTACGATTATCTGTCGCATTGCCCGGGTATAAGCTTTCATTTTTTGTCAATGAACAGGGAGAACTCGAGTCCTGTGACTTCAAGGACATGGTTTATGACGAGAATCAATGTGCTGGGACATTGGCTGGCCTGGAGAACACCCTCATTCTCCGACAGAAACACCACCTTCCAGAGGGACTTATTCCCAAATGTGTCCTCATCCCCGCTGGTTCTATTGGAAAGCATGCCGATCATCAATTTCACGTTGCAGCCGAGCACGGTCGACACACCTCATCTGTGGAACCATTATATCATACCTACAATATGGATACGGAACTGGGTTGCTTGATCGGGAATGGCAGCTTGAAGAGCACAGGGTACCTCGCCCATATCCATGCCACAACTAGCTGCGATTGGCCTGATCCACTCACGTGCAAAACAGGTGCTCAAGCAGCAATTTGTCTCTTTCAATCGGGCGTGTGTCGGTCGATCATGAAACCCAAAGCCCTGGACATTAGCGACATGTGGACTTCGTCTCGGTATCCTGAAATAAAGTCTGTACTATTGGAACTCCAACTTAGACAGTACTGGGGTCCCGATAAGATTTCCCGGGAATCTGCCAGTGAAGAACTAAAACGGCGCGCTACCCAATCATTAGCATATCAATCATGGCTTCCCATAGGAGCAGTCTCTCCACTGGAAGACTACGATCTCGAAGAGAGTGCCGGTTTGACTGTGCGCCTCCCCGGGGAACCTAGATCACATACACCTCCAGAGGTTACGGTTGATCACCTTCTTTTAGATCGACCGGCGCCAGAATTACCCCACCGTAGCGCTTTGCTTCGCAACAGCCACCGGCACAAGACTTCTTCAGATGATATCCTCGAGTTAAATCAACTGTTCTCCTCTCTGTCTATGGATAAACAAAATTCCTCGTTTCAACAGGAATACATGGCTCTCCTCGAACAAAGCGCGCAATGTATTCGCGAGCACTCCCCGACAAGATTGACGGGGAAATATCATATCGACACACTGAGAACACACTACATGCAGTGCAGAGTTAGCTACTTTGGCGCTCTGGCCACTCTGAAGCAGAGGTTGGGTCCAACAACTGATCCATACGAACAGGCACTTCACCAATTTGGTCAATGGCCACCTGTCACGGCAGATATTCTCTTGCGATATCTTACATCGACCTCGCCATTCCAACTCCCCACATGGTGGAAAAAATGCTTGATCTCATTAGCTTTACTCCTCTTGGATCTTCAACGCGCTCGGAGATTGCTCCTGTTTGCTCTGGACGGTCTAGAGGAAGAGTTATCGAAGGAGCTAGAGAACGAGGGATGCGATGGATGGGATCCCGAAGAGTTCCCAGATTGGTTGTTGATTCAGGCATGTTGCTCTGATAGTTTAGGGCCCTCTCTCTATTGACGTTTCATCATGCTCGTGTTAGATTCAAGGAAACTTTCTCATTCGTCGCGCTCAAGCAGAAACGGCGATGGCGATGATGTCCCCGCAGTCAGGCACTAACACCGTCATGCAGGTCAACATGGGTGAAGGGAAATCATCTGTGATCATCCCAATCGTCGCGGCTGCTCTTGCTAATGGCAACCAGCTTGTTCGTGTCATTGTTCCTAAAGCACTGGTGACCCAGATGTTCGAATTACTCGTTGCTCGTCTTGGTGGGTTCGTTAACAGGCCAATATACCACCTACCTTTCTCCCGTTCATCCCAGCAGAAGTACGGCGAGATGGTCAACCTTCAAGTCGATGATTTGCACGCGCTCATGTCTCAATGCATGGCCGAGCGCGGAATTCTGCTTGTTCAGCCCGAGCACGTCGTATCACTCAAACTAATGAGTGTCGAAGAGCAGATACAGAAAGGCGTACCTCTGGCCGACCCGCCACCAAGACTACAGGCATCGGTGTACAAGTTCATCACAACAGCCTTGTCACGAAAACAGGTGAGCATAGGTAACTATATCGAACAATGACCGTCTATTTAACTGAATATCGATCAATTTATCAACCCACAGCTTTCGGAAGACAGCCTTATGGGCATCATATTTCGATCACTGAGCCGACCACCCGACAATCAGGCCACACGGGCTGGCTACTACCCCGACATGCCAGGTAGGGGTGGTTATGACAGCGCATCAAAGTGGCTCAGCCTTCAGAAATGGATTCATTCTCACGTGCGCGATATTCTGGATGAGAACGATGAGATCCTCCGCCCCAGGTTCCAACTCATTTACACAGTCGGCCATCAGCATCATATGGACGGATATCCTGATCGATGGACGATCACTCAGCAGGTCCTTCGACTTGTCAAAGAGTGCGCTGACACACTCTCAAGAAATCATATCAACTCTGTAGAATATAAACGCGGTCCGCCTGGATCGTTCCCGCATATTCGCATCGTGCGAGCCGCGGACGTTGGTCAACGTTTAATACCGCTGATTCTAGAGAATGTGATGGCTGGACGGCTTCCTAGTGTCGACTTCCAAGATATCTCCGACCCAGCATTGCAGCGGGCCATTCGTAGTTTCATATCTGACAAGGATGCGTTGCAAGTTCCCGAGACAGTAAAGATGGTGGAGGATTATGTTAAGCCTCGAAGTTCGGACCAGAGTTGTATGTGGAGTAGGTTGCTTCTCCTCCGTGGTCTCCTGACCTCCAATGTGCTCCTGTTTGCTCTTACGGAACGGAGATGGCGCGTCGACTATGGTCTTGTCTCGCAGTCACGTGCACACTACCACAATGATGCCTCAACCGGCGAAACAATGCTTGCCGTTCCGTATCGGGCCAAAGACACTCCGGCCCCCAACACTCAATTCGGCCATCCGGATGTCACCATCATTCTCACGTGCCTTTCTTACTACTATGGCGGCCTCAGCCACAAGCAACTAAGAGTCTCTTTTGAAATCCTGCTGGACGAAGATGACCCAACCATAGAATATGCGCTTTGGGTCAAATATTACGACGGGTCATTGCCGAACTCGCTGCGAACCCTCCGCGAGATCAACCTCAAATCGTCGGAGCAGTGGGATGAAGTCATATTCCCACTTTTTTCTAGGAATCAAGCAACTATAGATTTCTACCTTGCACGGGTAGTATTTCCAGAGGAAGCGAAAGAGTATCCTTGGAAGCTCTCTGCATCCAGCTGGGATTTAGCAGAAAGGCGGGAGAAGTTTATCACCGGTGGGTCATCTTGCAGAGCAATTTCTGTTGTTCGCTTCAGTTGCTGAACCAAGAACCAGGATTTTCTGGTACAAATGACAACCGATGGTTGCTACCAATGTCCATTGCTCAGCATAACCTTGACCAACAGCAGGGCACCAACGCCAGGGTTCTTTCATATCTTCTTCGGCCCGAGAATGACTTCTATATGGTGATCAAACAGGACGGCACACAGAAGACCACGCATGAATTCCTCAGCATTGTGGCCATGCAAACACCCGAAATCCGTATTTTGCTAGATGTTGGCGCACAGGTGCTTGACCCTTCCAATCTCCAGGTGGCCAAGGCATGGCTCAATATCGCTTGCGATGCTGCTGGTGCTGTCTATTTCAATGAGAATGACGAACTCATGGTATTAATGGGAAACGGCATTACTGTGCCCTTACTATCATCCCCGCTCTCTCAGCAGCTGGGTCGCTGTATTGTATATTTAGATCACGCCCATACAAGGGGCACTGACATCAAACTGCCTGCTGGATCACGAGCAGCCGTCACGCTGGGTCCAAAGCTCACAAAAGATTATCTTGTACAAGGTTCGATTAACGTGGTAATTTCATTGACGTATCTCACAGTTTGTGATCTTTAGGCTGCATGCGGATGCGCAAGCTGGGCCATGGTCACTCGGTTATGTTTTTTGCGCCGCCAGAGGTCGATTGGAGCATCCGTGTTGTGGCCGCCAAGAAAGATCCAAACGTCAGAGTTGCTACCGTCGACGTCTTATGTTGGGCAATACACGAAACCTGGACGGATATTGAGCAACAGGCACCTTACTGGGCGCAACAAGGCATGAATCATAAATCGAGATCTGAAGCCTGGTCCCGTTATTGCAATGACGACCTCACACCAGAGCAGCTTTCTGATGCATGGCTGCAACCAGAACACAGATCGCTGGAGGATCTTTACATGCCAGGCGAACCCGAGAGTTCCTCGAGCACTTTGCCAGCGCTGGATCCAAATATCCGCCAACGCTGTAAAGACCTCGGGATTTTATCGTTTCCTAGTACACAGATGGAGGAAGAACAGGAGCGGGAGGTCAGCCGTGAACGAGAGCGCGAACGAGAGGTAGAACTTCCTCCAAAAGCTGATCCGGAGCAACATTTTCTTCATCCCGATGTTGTGGCCTTTGTAAATACTGGTTTTATCCCTAAATCCCACTCTGGCGGTACCTTTCGCCCCATCTTCACAACACTCGAAAATAGCTCTGCCGCTTCCGTCGAAGGAGACGTCTGGACCCCATTTATCTTGGCGACAACAGACTTCTGCAGTACCATCAAACCAGAGTCTACAAAAGGGACCATCGATCAATATATGCGCCCTGTCCAATGGGTGCTATCTAGCAACAGGGATCCCGATCAAGTGCTCGTTCTGATTAGTCCATTCGAAGCGGATCGCTTGATGCCCGACATCAGGGCGAGCAAATACATCCACCTCCATGTATACGCACCCCGTACGTCCAAGCGCATGAAACCTTCCGATGACCTTAAACTGTATTCCATCCCTCCTCTCCCTTCCATCTGGACTCCACCTTGGATCCTGATTGACCAGCTGGGCGTGTTCGCCGGGCAACTCTATCTCAGGGACTACAAATCGTACCTCCGACTGTGCCACTTCCTCGGCGTACCTACGAGAGAGCTGTTAAATGACGGAGGAATACGGCGAAACCTATTCAACATCCCTGGCAGTTTTGAATCAGATGAGATCGTGTTCTCGGGCTCGCCATTGCCCTCTGTGATGGCGCTACTAGCGATTCGGACCAGAGGGCGACCGTTTGTACATACGTACATGGGCAAAATTCTTCAAGGGACACTGCTAACAGAAAAAGACTTCAAGGAGCCAAGATCGGTTGTGTCTAGTCACGCTACTACTACGTGCGATGAGGAGACACAAAGCTATTTCCCATCAGAAATCACTCCCCTATCACCATCGGACATGGAGTGCGATCCTGAGTCGCCATTAGTGTTATGTCCCTCGCCTAAGCGAAGATTGGAGAGAGCTGATATATCCGACACATCTTCAGAGCCATCTCAAAAACGCCGACGTTTCGATTCATAGTTGATCGGCAGTGTTGGTCAGTGTTGAGCTCTTCACTATGTAGGTAAAGTGTTGACGGATTAAACACACCCAAAGCCAGATCAACCCCTGCTTGCTTTTCCATAATGCCATATTTATTCGAGTTCTACCTATACATCATGCCGTGTGCACGGCAGTGTCATCCGTTCTGCCCGCGATGAGTCACTATAGTTGTGATGTATCTCAGATGTGATATTGAATAAAAACATAGTTTTGCATTGCTACTGTTGGACATTATCTGTTAGGGTCAAATACTCAAGGGCACTCAAAGTGAGGCTGATCTTGAATGGTGAATAACAATTCCAAGACTGGGGAGCAACTATGATACAGGCTTTCTTATATATCTATGTACTTGGTCTGTGTGCACTATACACATGGTAGATATGAGACATCATATGATACTACATCATCAATGTCATCATATGATATCATAAGTTTGGGTCAGTCTAGGTCCTTGCACATGATGTGTCATATGATACTATTACATAAGCTATGGCACAAAGAAAATAAAGTGGAGTCTAACATTACCCCCTTTTTGAGGATGGATATCTTTGGATACTGGAAATTTGAATATGAAATTAGAAAGGCAATTATATTGGGATTAGAATTCAAGGAATTCAGGAGATGAAAAGAGAGAGAATTTTGGATATGGAATGGCTAGAGGAATGCAGATGGGACATCAGCATTTTTGGTCTGGATAATTTGCATTATATCTCATATGGGTTGTCTGTTCAGACCTTTTTATCATTGGGTAGAGTTAATAGAAATCTTTGATAGCTCTTTTTGCATTTTGAAGTTCTTTTTCCTTTTTCCATTTATTTTCCTTGCAAGGGAAGCCTTTCCATTTAACTAGGAATTCAATATTTTCTCTTTGTTCTCTAGAGTCTATAATAGCTTCTATCTCTTATTCCTCTACTTAATTGATGACATTAGATACTGGAAATGAAGGTTTCTTTTGGAATGGGAATTCCCCTTTTTTATAGAGATAGGATAGAGTAGACATTTATGGAAGACTGGATAGATGCTCTTCTATGATTTTTCTGGCTTTAGTTTATAAGTAGATGAGCCCACTTTTTCAATGATTTTGAAAGGGTTATATTATTTGTCATCTAGCTTCTTTAAGAGTCTTTCAATACAAATGTTTGTGGATTCTAGTAGTACAAGATCTCCTACTTTGAATTCCCTAGGTTTTGCTCCTTTGTCATGATATCTTTTCATATCCTCCATAGCATATTCAAGTGCATTCTTTGCTACTTTTCTCATTTGATACATTATCTCCCCAAATTGTTTGGCTTCTTCATTTGTTGTTCCTTGATGAAGATTGATTCTATAATAGCATTCTCTGCCATAATTGAGCATAAAAGGAGTGTAATTATAGGAGTTGGTTTTCTTGCTATTATAAGCAAATTCAGCAATGAATAACCATTCTGCCCAATTGTTTTGTTTAAAGTTGGTATAGATATGAAGATATTGTTTGATTTCCATATTATACCACTCTATTTGTTCATCTGTTTGGGGGTGGAAGGCAGTTGAAGGATTGGCTTCTATTTGAAGCATTTTATATAAATTTTTCATAAATCCCAATATGAATTGTGGTCCTTTGTTTGATATAATGCATTTAGATATTCCATGGAGTTTAAAAATATTGTCTCTAAAGATCTTTGCTACTTCTTTTGCCATAATGTGTTGATTTACCAAAAATACTCATATTATCTTCGTAAGTTGGTTGACCACCATTAGGATTATATCATAGCCATTCAACTCTGGCATTGGTCCTATAAGATCCACTGAAAATTTCTTCCATGGGGCATTAGATATGTGGTTTGGATTTAATGGGGTAGTTTTGCTTTATCTCTTGGTTTGGCTCTTTAATAGGCATCACATCCCATTATGTATCTTTTTACATCTTTTTTCAATATGAGTCACCAATATCTGTTTTTAATTAGATCTACTGTTCACTATATTTCTGGGTGTCCTACTATTGGATGATTATGATGACTGATGAGGACTTTTTCTTGCAAAGGGGAGCTTTTTGATATATATAATAGATCTCTCCAATATAAAATTCCATTGATTTCCCTTTATTTGAGCTTTTATCTTTTAATCCTTTTCAGCCTATTTTTCTTATAGATGTTGGATTTTCTTGATCTGGTCCTTAATATCCTAGTGAATAGAATTAGTAGGCAAACCATCTATTTCCTGTGTTTCAGAAGGGGTTCCTTGGACTAGCAGGCTAATTATCTGACTCTCAAGAGCCACACTCTGAATAAAAAGATGTTTTGGAAGGAGGACTTGAGCCTTGTTGTCAAGCTCTATCCTCTTTTCAAAGTCTGGCCTCTGAGATAGGGGATTGGCTGGATTAGTTTTCCTAGGGCAGTGTGTAATTTTAAGATCATATTTCTGCAATTTTTACTATTATTATGCTTATCTATAGGATAGATCTTGTGGTTTCTTGAAGAATGTCAGGTTATTATAGTCTGTTAATATTTCAACCTGATATTTTGTATCTAGTATGTAGTGGTGCCATTCTTTCAAGGTGAATATTATAGCTGCCATTTCCAAATCTGTAGCATGGTAGTTTTATTTAGCTTCACTAAGAGATTTGGAGATGTATGTAATTGGGTGCTATTATTCATCTTGTTTTGGATGAGCACTGCTCTAAGTCCCACACTGGATTCATTGGTTTCAATTCTAAATGGATTATTATCTATTGGCATGCATAGTACTAGAGTAGTTGTGAGGGCTTTCTTTAACTCCTCATATGCTCTTCATTGATTCTCTTCCTATTTGAACTGTTGTTTTTCTGATGTTAGAATGTTTAATAGTTCTACAATTTTTACAAAGTCCTTGATAAAATATTGGTAGAAGTTAAGGAATTCAAGGAATCCTCTAACTTGTTTTCTTATTGTCAGGATTGGCCAATCATCTATGACCTTAACTTTTCTGGGTTCATCCAGATTTGATTTTTCTGACAATGAGTCTGAGATACTCCATTTCCAGAGTTTCAAACTCACATTTTGTGTGTTTTAAGTATAACTTATTGTCTTGTAGTACTTGTAATACCTCCTTGACTATCTTTCTATGCTCCTCAAAAGTTTTTGAGAAGATCATAATGTCATCCATGTATATTACAACTTTTCCTTTGCTAATGAGATCATAGAATAGGTGATTCATCATGGTTTGAAATATTGCTGGTAAATTTATTAGGTCAAAGAATATCACCAGTAGTTCAAACAATCCTTTATTAGTTCTGAAAGCTGCCTTTCATTCATCTCCTTCTTTCATCCTTATGTTATTGTACCCCTATGTAATATCAAGCTTTGTAAAATACTTGGCTCTTGTCAATTAATTTAGAGATTAGGGGTAGAAGATATTGGTTTTTGACTGTAATCATGTTGAGTTTCCAATAATCCTATACTAGATGGAGTTTTCCATCTTTCTTTTTGATGAAGAAGAAAGCAAATGCAAAAGGGGATTTGAAAAGATGGATTCTTCCAGATTTTAGGTTTTCTTCAATGAATGCATCTAGTTCCTTTTGTTCCTTAATGGAAAGATTGTATGTTTTGCAGTCTATGATATGATCTCCTGATAGTAATTCTATTGCATAATCCCAGGGTCATTGTGGTGGTAATTCATCGAAGTTCTCTTCTGCAAAAACATCTTTATATTCATAATATTCCACTGGCCCTATATTCTCAAAGATGAGATCTTGCTTCTTCTTATTTTATTCAGCTGTGATCTCAGTGGCTGTATTTGCCTTTGTAGATATATTCTGTAAATACTTGTTTTCTATATAGAAGTATCTATCTTCTTTTTATATAGCCCTGGTGAAATAGGGCTCTTTATCATTGTTATCTGTTTTTTGAAGTCCAGGTATGATATAATTATTTTTACATCTGAACTCAATTCTTTCCATTTTCCAATCAATAGATGGATTATGAAATTTCAACCAATCATTTTCTAGGAATAAGATGCTCATTCTAAAGTCCATTACTGCCAGTACTATTTGTTTGCAATGATCTAGTATTCTAAGTTCT
>JBBPLJ010000545.1:0-15798 GCA_038089715.1 Veloporphyrellus conicus
CAGAAGATACGAGCGACGTGTGAAACACATTATGCGTCTTCCATATTGGTGATAATTGGAGTTTGAATAATACTGATCTGATCTTCCTCATTATTTTAAAGGATTCTTCTTGCTTCAGGATAAGTTTTTATTAGGATAAGGGATTCGGAGGTCTCAGCCATCTAGTCAGACTTTGTTGCCGGGTTGCCAATTGATAAGGATAGAAGGGAATCATTTTGCCATTAGTTATTGTGCTCTTTCATATGCTGCATTTGCCTCATCTCTGACTGACTCCAAGTTGGAAAAATGTGTTTCTAGAATGGGGGGGAAGGTTTTTCCAATAGGGGGGTAGGCTTAGGGTTTGTATCTGTACCAAAGTGAGAAAGAAGAAACTTTTGTTATAGAATGTGGGATAGAGTTATGGTGAAATTCTGCTAAAGGAAAATAGTCTAGCCATTTATGTAGCTTATTCATACAGAATAGTCAGAGGTAAGTTTTGAGTTCCTGGTTTACTCATTCTGTCTCTCCATCCATTTGGGGGTAATAGGCTGAAGAGAGAGCTAGTTCATATTAAAGGAGGCATGCCAACTCATGTTGGAATGTAGAGATGAATTGTGGGCCTCTATCTGATATGATTTTGTCATATAATCTGAACCTTTTGTAGATATTTTCTAGAAAAAGGCATGTCACTCCTTCTATATCAATGGTTTTATGACAAGGGATGAACAATACTCCCTTACTAAGCCCATGGTCTACCATGACCATGACAGAGTTGATAGCCCCAACAGAGGGAAGGGCAGTTATGAGATTGATGGATATTTATTGGAAAGAGTGGTGGCAGCAGAAGGGATAGGGAGAAGGGGAGGGTATATGGGGTGGATATTGGATTTAGCCCACTGATAGACTGAATAGTTGCAGATAAAGATCTGATAGTAGGTGAGAAGGCTGGGCCACCAATAATCCCATTCTAGCAGGGCACAAAGGCAGGTAGTACTAGAGTGGCCTCTAATGGGGGAGGTGTGGAGGGTGAGGATTAGGTTATAATGGGTGGCTTCTGGCATATAAGCATGATTTAGATAAAACAGAGTGGTACTATCCCATGAGAAATCGGAGGGTTTGAGGTGGCCAAGGGGTTCATCAGCTGCCATAACCTGGAGGGTAATTAGAAGGAAGGGGTTGTCAGGTGTAGACTGGGCAAGTTTGTCATTGAGGATGATAGTGACAGAGTTGGCAAATAAATATTCTGGTAGTAAGGTTTGGTCAATATTGTCTTCTGTGGTGTCAATGTCATTGTTGCAGAAAAGAGCATTTGCTGATCCCATGGCAGACTCCTTTTGATATAAGAAGCAGATATTATATTCCATGAGGAATAGTTGCCATTGAGTATGGTGGCAAGACAATTTCTGTGGTATTTTGAAGTAGGTGAGGTTTTTGTGGTCTATTAAGATAGTGATAGAGTGGCAAGCTCCATGAAGATAGTGGCACCATTCTTCCAAGGTGTGAATTACAGCTAGTAGTTCCTAGTCGTAGATGGGGTAGTTTCACTCCAGTTTGAAGAAGGTCAAGGAGTGATAGGTGATGGGATGGAGGTCTCCATTCCCATTGGATTGCATGAGGACTCCCCCAAAAGCAGTTAGAGAGGTGTCAGTCATGACATAGTAGGGGAGAGTGGGGTTGGGCATCCACAAGACTGGCATGGAATGAAAGATATCCTTTAATTTGTTAAATGCAACAATTTGTGGTTCATCAAAATGCCACTTGACTGTTTTCTTGGTGAGGTTGATGAGTAGTCAGGCAATCATAGAGAATATGGAAATGAATTTCCTATAGAAGTTACAGAATTCTAGGAAGTTTTACACAGCTTTTATAGATTTGGGGTATTGCCATTTGTTAATGGTGGTCAGCTTGGTAGGGTCCATCTGGAGGGAGTTGTATGCCATGATCATTCCCAAATATTCCATAGTTGGAGCATTGAAGGTGCATTTAATTAGTTTGCATAACAGTTGGTGTTCATGTAGTCACTGTAATATATGCCATATTTGCTTGATATGAATGTTAAGATTGTTAGATCTGATTCCTAAGTCATCCATGTAAATGACTAGCCATCCTTCACTTATTATATTGGCAAAGATGGTATTTATAAACACTTGAAAGATTGGAGGGGAGTTGCTCATGTCAAAGAACATGACTATTGGTTCATAAAGGCCATCTGGGGTAATAAATGCTGCTTTCCACTGGTCTTTGGATTTGATTCAAATGTTATTGTACCCCCATCATATGTCCATCTTGGTGAAGAATTTGCATTCTTTTAGTTTATCCATGAGGTTGGTTATTAGGGGAAGGGGGTAGGTGTTCTTAATGGTGTGCTTGTTGAGATAGCAATAGTCTTGACAGAGACAGAGATCACCAGTTTTCTTTTGGATGAAAAAGAATGGAGATGCCTGTAGTGATTTTGAGGGGATAATAGTCCCTTTGGCTATGTAAGTGCTCTTTCATAAATTTTGAGTATACTTCTCTTTCTGGTTCAGTGAGGGAATATGGCTTGGCTCGTTTGGGAATAAATGATTTATCTGTTTTGATCTTATGATTCTATGGTTATTTAGGTGGTAACTCATTGATTTTTCTTTCTTCAAATATATTGGCAAAGTCACTATAGTGTTTGGGCAATACAGTCTCCTCTTTTTGTTGTTCTTGGGCTATCATGATTGAAAACATTACTTTTTGGCAGTATTCATAGTGATTTCCATATCAATGTTTATAGGCTTCCTTGGTGACCTTGTTTGGGTCTTTTTGCCAGCATCAAAGGAGAAATCTTTGTTCATTGTTTATTGGAGCATTGTTGAATTTGACTATTTATTCTTTCCAGTCAATCTTGGGGTTGTGTCATTCTAACCATGGGTGCCCAAGAATGATCCCATTCTTATTTCTCATTATATAAAACATTTCTTCATTCTCTCATTGATTCACCCATGTGTTTAAACAGATAAGGAACCATATCCTCCCTACTATGTTTAATATGCTGTCTGTGTTAATGGCTTATCTTGGCTTGTCGAGTTCCTCAAATGGTAAGTCCAGTTTTTGGGCTAATATTGGGTTGACAAAATTATTGGTGGCTCCTAAGTCTATTAGAGCAATGTGGTGTGAGACTTTATTTGTTCCTCTTGGTGTAATAGAAAAGGGGATTTTTATTGAGTTGTGTATACTAAAAGTTACAAACAAAATTTATTCTGAGAGTATTGACATCTCCAATTGATCCTCTCTTTTCAAAAATCCTTTTCTGTTTGGCCCATTTTGACTCTAGCCATAATAGTTTTTTGGTTGCTTTTTGATCCATCTCTTTCTGGTTCATCGTAGATCATTCAAAGAGACTCTTTGATCTCTTTAGGGTTCTTCTTTTTTTCAAAAGTGAGGGTTCACATGTATTCTGTGAGATCTTTGTTAATATCTATTTGCTTGCTAGAGCTAGGTCCCTGCTTATTAGTTGGGACAGATATTTTCCTAGTAGTGAATTGGGCTGGGTTTTGAGGAGGTTGGGCAGGTATAAATTGGGTGGAGTTGGTGGGTTATGGGTGATTTCTTATGCTATATTCTTTTTTGTTGCAGATAAAGCATCACCTTTTCTTAACGGCCCTAGCTCAATCGATGGGAGTTCTATATTGCTTTTGAAAGGAGATGATATCAATGTCCATAGTATCTGGGTCCTGTTCCCTTGAACTGGTTCCTCCACTTCTTCCTCCATAGTTTCCATAGAATCACTGATTCTTAACTGTCATGATTTTTTCTTGTTGAACAGCATAGTTGATTGCCTTTCCCATCCATTTTGCAAGGATATCTGGTGTTTTTTATCCTTGGTAGATCCACTCAATCATTTTGAGGGGGAGCCCTTTGATATAGTGATGAACTTTCGAATTTTCATCACTTATTCCTGATTAAGAAATCAATAATTTCACCTCATTGTTGTAGTTGTCTATTTCAAATAGCAAAGGTCCTTTTGCCTTAATCATAGCCAATCAGTTAAATGCTTTGGTGGTGGTTTCTTTTGAGGAGAATGTTTTGAGAAATCTTTTCTTGAAAGCTACATAGTCATCATCTTTGACTATCTGACTAGAGACATCTAGTCGAAATACTTCTACAAAGTCTGGTACCTTCAACATTTGGTTTAAACATATGGTAATTTTATTCAAGTTGGGTGGAGTAGAAGTATATAGTTTGAAATAGGCATCCATGCTCTTAATCCATATTTTCCTATTAAGAAATCTTTGGGTAATGCCACTTTGAGGAGTTCATTTGCCATTGATTTGCTATCAAGGCCACTTAATATAACAGGAGGCAGGGGAGGAGGTGGTAGTTTATCAGATGGTGTTGGTGGCTGTTTGGCTTATAATTTGGCAAGTTGAAAGGCTTATACTTTCTTCTTTAATTCAGTAAGGTCTTCTACCTCAGCATGGTAGAGGAGTTCATTTCACTTAAATGATGTTAACCAAGTATCAGGGTTGTTATGATCAGAGTTATCGATTTGATCTTCTAAGGCCCAAATTTGTTGAAGTCTTGATGGTATTTCTTTCTTTGATTGAGGGAATGCTCCTGGTGCAGCTGCTGATGCTGACTCTGATGATAATGTGCTTACTTATATGACTGAGGTAGGTTCTCTGGATGCTCCCCTACTAAAGGTGGTTTTAAGAAGTTGTGGTGAATAGATCCCTTCTCATTTCTTTGCCTTTTGCTCTCACACAGATTCTTTTTGTGCTTCTTTGACCTTTCAGGCTTCTACTCTTTCTTCAGCTAGTTGCCAGTCTCTCACCTCTTTGAGGATTCAGTCTCTCTCCTCCTTAGAGAGTTTGGTCACCATAGTGGGTGTTAATGCCCTGATATGTGGTGGTGAGGGCTCAAGAAATAGCTTTTCCTTTTGTTACATAGAGTGTAATAATCCACCTAAACTAAACCAGACTTATGCAGTCCTGTATTATCTGTGGCTTGTGATAATGGTTATGTTCTTATACTATCCTATGTTACCAGCAGTGTCAAGTACTAGCTGGGCTCTATACCAGTCTAGGCTTATGCTAATAATATGCATACAAGATTCAAGTTACCCTTGCCCAGCAAATAGTGTCTACTCAATAGTAGAACAAGAACTAATAAAGATCCCAGGAAGATGCACTCCAGAGGCAGATCACTACATAGGAGATAAGAGTATCAATTGCATAGAAAAAGCTAAAGACCTCGCTGGATTGAGAGGTCTTATATAGTATAGGGCTATCTAGGCTATGTGAATAAATGGGGAAACTACTTGCAATAAGAGACATGAGGAAAAGAGATAGTCCCAAAGTAATAGTAAAGTATACTATTAGAAGATAACAAGAGAAGCAGCATAGCAAAGAAAGACTTATCTAGTCAAAAGCTAATGCTTTCGCTGCTGATCATTCTGAAATAAAATTGTAATCATAATGACAAAGAGAGGAAAAGAATTTGAGCTCCTCCTGGCTTAGTATAATAATGCTCACAAGGCATGTGCAAGTAGCATAACTTCTACCATGGTCTGGATCTACAAAGTAGTCTCGTAATCTCAAAATTATATAATGTGACACAGATAGGATGCCCAAAATAGGGGAAAATGTATACTGTTACTATTTGTCACAGCAAACCACAAACAATACTTACTTATGAAAAGCAAACCCTACCTCTCAATGTGTGCTTCATATTGCTGATTAGTTATCTTAGTTAGCTCCATGACCTGTGACTACCCAGCTGCCCTCATAATAGATCCCATCATGACATCATGTTTATTAGAACCTCTTTCTTATCTCATCTTGGATCATCCTTATCTTCCTTATCTTCCTTATCTTCCACTTATCTTATCTTTTATCTTATTCAAATTCCACATCTAAGGTCACATAATATATGATATCACAAGTCTAGACCATGATATCATGCCATGTAGTAGGCATATATCCTTTCTTATCTATTAATTTCCATTGTTTGCCTTTGTTTCTTGGTTTATTTCCATCTGTGCTTGATGCACCATTTGTTCTTCTATTTATGCTTATTGATGATGCATATATATATGTAATAGGAGTACTCTGATATATAAGATGTAGGGTAGTGATCATGTATTTCCTAGTCTTGGTATTCTATTGGTTTAGCCTCTTCTACAGTGAGGTGCAAAATTGTTGCAATGTCTAACCTCAAACTGGGGCACAAAGCACCTCACAATCACTCATGGGAATTTCACTTTGCTTTGGTGGGAACAAATAAGGTACAAACCCTTAGCTACAATTTTGTCCCCAGGGTCATGTGATTTCACTTACATACTGCAAAGATATAGCCATTTCAAAACATTAATACCATTGCAATAGTTTTGCACTCTTTGCTTATTACATTGAAATCAAGTGTTATTTTGTTATGTTTGGTCATACAAACAAACACACATATATTAGAACCATGTCTGAGTTTAAAATAGTTCACATGCATCTTTGTTTCCAACCACAACCATCATGAGAACCATCTCTCCTACTTAAAAACAAACAATCTTCTGTATGCTTGATGCTGGTCAATCTGCTCACTCTATTGCATCCACTACTGATCTTAATGTGTCTACCATATCCAGATTACACTCCAAAGAGCATTCTGAGCTCCAAAAAGCTACTGGAGGTTGTCCATCCAAGCTTTCCTCTGCCAATATCTGGCATGCCATTTGTCTCATCTTCTCTGGAAAGGCAGAGAATGCTGTTCAGGTGACCAAGGCACTCACCAATATAGTCAACCAGCCTCTCTCTACCTCCACAGTGCACAGACAGTTGAGGAAGACAGGTATAAAAGCTATGGTCAAGTCCAAACAGCCTCTTCTTTCAGCCAAGCATTGTAAGGCTCATCTAGACTTTGCTTATGCTCATAAAGATTGGACTCTGGAGGACTGGAAGAAGGTAGTATGGTCTGATAAGACCAAAATCAATCACCTAGGATCAGATGGGTGCAAGTGGGTGTGGAAAAAGGTAGGGGAAAGGCTAAGTAATAGACTAGTGGAAGATATAGTGAAGTTTGGAGAAGGTTCTTTGATGATGTGGGGCTGTATGACTTGGCAGGGAGTTGGCTATGCTACCAAGATTGATGGTAGGATGGATAGGGACCTTTACCTTCAGATTTTGAGGGATGAACTGCTCAATTCTTTGCAGTTTTATGGTCTTAATCCTTCTGATATTATCTTTCAGTAGAACAATGACCCCAAACATACTTGCAAAAAGATGAAGGATTGGCTTTAGAAGCAGGATTTTCATACTATGGTATGGCCTGCACAGTCTCCTGACCTCAACCCCATTGAGCACCTCTGGGGTTATCTCAAAAGAAGACTAGCAGATTATGGTTCCTCTCCTAAGGAAATTCATGAATTGTGGGAGAGAGTTCAGGTTGATTAGGAGGGGATAGCAGTTGTAGAGTGTCAGAAGTTGATAGAGAGCATGCCTAGAAGGATTGAAGCAGTTATCAAGGCAAAGGGAGGCTATACCAAGTACTAATATACCCTGAAAAGCAAAAGGTGCAAAACTGTTGCAATGGTATTAGTGTTTTGAAATGGATGTATCTTTGCAGTATGTAAGTTAAATCACATGACCCTGGGGATAAAGTTGTAGCTAAGGGTCTGTACTTTATTTGTTCCCACCAAAGCAAAGTGAAATTCCCACAAGTGATTGTGGGGCGCTTCATGCCCCAGTTTGGGGTTAGGTATTGCAATGGTTTTACACCTCACTATAAGTCAAAGATAAGCTTCTGCACTTGGCCTAAAGAGTTACTGCTTTAGGTTTAAATTGAGTCCTAATATAATACCAAGACTATTCCTCTCTTCAAGTATTTCATTCACTTACCATTGCTTGCTCTATACCACTTGCAAAGCTGGACCCAAGGCTTAATAGGATTCCCCTTTTCTTGTCACAAGTGCTTTACCATATACTAAGATACTAGTTACCCTAAAGCTACTATTAGACATTAGAAGTAAAACCATAAGAAGCTTCAGATGAATGGTTTAAACCTTTGCCCCTTTAAGGAAGATACTATTTGATTGCCATTGTCATACTATCCAACTTCTGATATATGCTAAAAGAGGGGCATTCTAAGCTAGTAGTGCTAATAAGTAAGTTGACAAATTTCAACTTCTCTACATATTATCCCCCATACCTATCTTGTGAGATATAAAGTATGCCCTTTCACCTTTCCACATTCAGTGGCATACTAAATCCTTTAAAAGTTTGAGAAATCATACTATTCCATCTCTTTGCATTTGGTAACTATACTAGTGTTCTTATAAAATATTTGGAGGTTATAATATGCCCACTCTTCACTTCTGCATTCTTGCATTTATTCTAGATAAATAATATCCTTCTCTTTCCCAGCCAAGTCATATTCGGTGGTTATTGCTATTGGTGATAGTTCCGTTATAGAAGAATGGTCTTTAGAAGAAAGAATCAATATATGGAATACAAGGCTCAAGATGTACAAGGATCTTATCAAGGCTAGAATCAAAACTCTAGCTCCTTAGTAGACCAACTACTTCTCTATTGAGAAAACTGAAATACTACTCAAGCAAGAGGGATCATTGGATCATAATAATACTAGTGATGAAGATAGAGCCTAGAGCCACCCTCTTTCCCTTTCATTGGATTCTACTACCATAAGAGTCAACTCATTGCCACTTTTAAAGGACTTTCTTCCCTCTCCCACTTCAACTTCTTTCTCTATTCTTATATTCTCAAAAGAAGTCACCCTTAATAAGTCATCAGATAAGTCACAAGGTTTAACACCAGTATCTCCTGGAATTTTGAAGCATAGTATCTACTCTCTATAGCCCTATATTTACAAGAACATATATGGGAGCCTGTTGCACTCAGTCTATAGCATTGACAATAAAGAACTATTTAATGAAGAAGTTATATGCAGGATCCCCTCAATGGGTTCTATTTATGATAACTATAAAGAAGATTTGCAAGAATATAATTGGGAAGTTGGTAATTCACCCATCAATCCTAATCAGTACTTATTCAATGAGTACATGTCTGAAATTGATGTTAAACTATCCTCCTCTGCAATGAGACTAAACTATGATCTCTTTTCTTCTGCTACTCATTCTACACCTCACTTTGAGTTGTGCATGTTCCAAGACATTATGATATTTTATTGAGATGTTGAAAAGCTCATCTAATCCATCTGTGATCTCAATGCCACCACTTTGAAGATGTGAAAAGTCTATATCACCAATAATAAGGGTGCCTTCAAAGAAGCAAAGTTCAATGCACCTTAACTATTAAAGACTGAGTAAAGAAGTGTTTGTTGCAATGAAAGAAAGTAACAGGCTATGATGCCTAAGAAGACTGGGAAAGATAAGGAATTGGTTAAGAGGAAAGAAATAACACCCAAAAAGAACTTGAAAGATAATTCTAGTAAGGCAAAGTTAAAGGTTTAGAAGATGGGAACTAGTGGTTCACCTACTGACCTGGAATCTGATGCTAGCATAGAGAAGAAAGACCATGTGCTGAAAGATTGTTCCTTGAAGAAGATTTAATATTCTGTCTTGGGATATATTAGGAAGTCCAATATTGCAAAGTGGGATAGTGATAATTAGAAAAGGCTAATATGAATCAGCAATATGGTTAACTGGAACTACAATAGACAAAAGAACAAGGTGATACTTTATTATAACAAAGACTATATCTCCAATATCAAAATATCTAATGACAAGATGCTCTATAAGATGGTTATCAAATACCATCATCAAGATAGCCTCTGCCACCTTGGCATTAAGGCTACTTGCCAAGAAATTCAGGCCTCTGAACTTGATTGGCTAACTTTGTACCATGATATAGTACATTTTGTATATAATTGTCCAGACTGCAAGAAGAAGCCAGTGGTTACTTGACCAAGTTCAAACCTACTGCCACTTCAAAGCCCTCTTAGAAGATAAACAAGAGGTCTATAAAACCTCAAATCATACTCCCTACTACTGGTGCCCAAAAAGATATTAAAATGTCTGTATCAAAAGCTAAGAAAGGCAAGATGCCAAAGAAGATACCAGTTGTTCACTTTGAATGGCCAGAAGAATTAATGGTAAAAATTAAGAAATTGCTGCCCTTGCCCCCTTATATTGCATTTCTAAGCATGTGCCCCAACTTGCCAGTATACTCAGTAGTCAAAGATGTTGACATGGAATAGGAAGAGTACCAGGAGACTCAAGAAGAATAAGTAAGCAATGCCTCTTTGTCCCCTCACTCTATTGTTTAAGATAAGGAAATGCAAACCACACCAAATTCCCCTATGTTGGAAGAAGACACACTTAATGCCAATATCATGGATCAGTTATCTTCCATGGATATTGGACACATCAAGATATGTTTTGGGAGATGTATATAACAACTAACTACTGCCCCCATTAACAAAGAAGTTATACCATGTTAAAAAAAAGGCTTTCAACTCTTGACACCTCCTATCAGAATTGGATGCAACAAATTGCCAAGTAAGTGGACTTAGAAAAATTTAACTGAGAACTAGACTTTCTTAGGCAACTCTAATCATTTAGAGTTTGATTCTTGAAAGAGAGGTAATGTTGGAACCTCTCTTTTACCTTATCTTGGATTGTCCTTATCTTCCTTATCTTCCTTATCTTTTACTTATCTTATCTTCCATCTTATTTGAATCCCATATCTAAGATCATGTGACATATAATGTTACAAGTCTAGACTATAATATTATGCCATATAGTAGGTACATACCCTTTCTTATCTATTAATTTCTGTTGTTTGCCTTTATTTTTTGATTTATTTCCATCTATACTCAATATGCCATTTATTCTTCTATTTATACTTATCAATAATATATACACATATGTTATAGGAGTACCCAGATATATAAGATATAGGGTAGTAATCATATATTCTCTAGTCTTGGTATTCTATTAATTTAGCCTCTTCCAAGTTAGAGATAAGCCTCTACACTTGGCCTAGAAAGTTGCTGCTTTAGATTTAGATTAAGTTCTAATAATGTTTAAAAATATAGATATTTAAATCCTTGTAGCAGGGGATGTGATGCCAAAATGATAGCTGGAATGACAACTTGGCAATCATCTATTACTGGCTAACAAGTATCAAGTCATCACTAGCTAAATATTGTGCTTATTCTTTTTGGCTCATCATAGGTCTGGAGCATTCTAGATCCTTGCATATAATATGTCATATATTATTGTTATGTAAGCTATAGTATAAAGAAAATGAAATAAAGTCTAACATTACCTCCTTTTCAAGGATTGACATCCTTAGTAACTAGAAATTCAAACATAGAATTGGAAAGGTAATTATATTAGGATCAGAATTTAAGAAATTTGGGAGAGAAAAAAAAGGAGGTAAAGAATAGAAGGAGGGATACAAATTGGGCATTGGCATTGTGAATCTGAACCATTTGCATTATACCTCCTATAGGTGATCTTTTCAGATTTTTTTATTATTGGATGGAGTTGATAAAAAAATTTTATGGCCCTTTTTATATTTCCAAGATCTTTCTCCTTTTTTATTTATTTTCTTCTCTGGGGAATCCTTTCTATTTGACAAGGAACTCAATCTATCCTTATTATTCCCTTGAATCTAGAATTACCTCTACTTTATATTTTTCAACTTGATTAATGATATTAGGTGGAGGAGGTGATATCTTTTGAGAGGAAAATTTATCTTTTTTATAGGAATGAAGTAGATATTCATTTAATACTAGATGGATGCCTTTCCATGATTTTTCCAGTTTCAATTTATAAGCTAATGGGCTAACTTTCTTGATGATCTTGAAAAAGCCATACTATTTATTGTCAAGTTTTTTTGAAGGTCTTTCTGAATGAATGTTGGTGGATTCCAGTAATAATAAATCCTCTATTTTAAATTCTCTGGGCTTCAATCCTTTATTATGATATTGATATCTTTTTATATTTGCTGTGGCATATATTAGAGCTTTTTTTACCACATTTCACATATTACTTATGATTTCTACAAATTTCTTTGCCTTCTCATTGGATGTTCCCTGATGGACATTGATATTATATCAAGGTTCTTGTCCACAATTTAGCATGAATGGTGTATATTTGCTAGAGCTAGTCTTTTTGCTATTGTATATGAATTCTACAATGGCCAATCATTCTGTCCAATCATTTTGTGAGAAATTTGTGTCGATGTAAAGGTACTATTCTATTTCTACATTATATCACTCAGTTTGTTTATCAGTTTCAGGCTAAGAGGTAGTAGAGGGATTTGCTTTGATTTTAAGTATCTTATACAAGTCTTTTATGAAACTTAACATAAACTGTGGTTCTTTATCTGAAATTATCCTTGTTGGGACATTATGTAATTTAAAGACATTATCCTAGGAGATTTTTGCTACTCCTTTTGCCATTATACTTTGATTTACTAGAAAGATATGAATCGTTTTTAAGAAATGGTCAATAATTATAAGGATTATATTATATCTGTTTAATTCAGGCATCAGTTTAATAAGGTCAATGGAGATTTCTTTCCAGGGTATATTAGGGATAGAATTTGGATTCAGTGGGGTGGATTTGTTTTGCCTTATAGATTTGGTCTTTTAGCATTTGTCATATCCCACTATGTATTTTTCCATATTTTTTTTCATGCTAGGCCACCAATAATGGTTTTTGATTAGATCTCCTATTTGTTGTGCTTCTGAATGATCCACTAGTGGATGATCATAATATAAAATAAGCATCTTTTTGTGGAGTTGAGAGCTTTTTGATATATATAGAAGATCTCTCCAATATAATACTCCATTAATTTCATTCTATCTAGGTTATTTATCTTTAAGGCCTTTTACAGCCCATATTTTCCTAAGATGTTGAGTCCTTTTGATTTATTCCTTAATTTCTTTATGAGCAGGATTGGTAGGCAAATCACTAGTTTTCTGTGTCTTAGAAGGGGTTCCTTGGACTAGTGGGCTTACCACCTAATTCTTAAGAGCCATACTCTGGACAAAAGATGCTCAGAGAGGAGAATTTGAGCTTTGTTATTAAGCTCTACACTCTTTTCAAAGTCTAGCCTCTGAAACAGAAGATCAGCAGGGTTTATTTTTCTGGGGTAGTGGATAATTTTAAGATCATATTCCTACAGTTTTTACTACCATGATGCTTATCTTTGGGAAAGATCTTGTGGTTTTTTGAAGAATATTAGGTTGTTATGATCTGTCAGTATCTCCACTTGGTATTTTGTGTCTAGTACATAGTGGTGCCATTCTTCAAGAATAAATATTATTGCTGCCATTTCTAGATTGGTAGTATAGTAGTTTCTTTCTATTTCACTAAGTGATTTAGAAATATAGGCAATTAGGTGCCATTGTTTATCTTATTTTTGAATGAGAACTGCCCCTAATCCTATATCTGATCCATCAGTTTCTATTCTGAATGGGACTTTGTCTATTGGTATTTATAGTACTGGTGCAGTTGTAAGAATCTTTTTTAGTTCTTTGTATGCTCTTTATTGGTTCCTTCCCTATATAAACTCTTGTTTTTCCAATGTAAAGATATTTAGTGGTTTTGCAATTTTTGTGAAATTGTTAATAAATCATCAGTAGAAGTTGAAAAATCCTAAAAATTCTTGAACTTATTTTCTTGTTGTTGATATTGATTAATCATCTATAACATTAATCTTTCTAGGGTCCATTTGAATTCTGTTTCCAGAGTTTTAAACTCACACTTAATATGTTTCAAGTACAATTTATTGTCTCATAGTACTTATAATACTTCTTTAACTATTTTCTTATACTTCTCAAGGGTTTTTGAGAAGATTATAATATTGTTCATATAGATGACTACTTTTCCTCTACTTATAAGATCATGAAATAGGTGGTTTATTGTTGTTTGGAATGTGGCTGGTGAATTTGTCAATTTAAAGAATATTACTAATAGTTTGAACAGCCCTCAATTGATTCTAAAGGCTGCTTTCCACTTATCTCCTTCTTTTATTCATATATTATTATATCCCCATCTAATATCAAGTTTTGTGAAATACTTGGCTATTTTGAGCTTGTTAATTAGTTCAAAGATAAGAGGTAAAAAATATTAGTTTTTTATAGTAATGGTGTTTAATTTCTGATAATCCTATATCAGATAGAGTTTCCCATCTTTCTTTTTTATGATGAAGAAGGCAGATGCAAATGGTGATTTGAAAGGGTGAATTCTTCCAGATTTTAGATTTTCTTTGAGGAATATATTAAGTTCTTTTTGCTTCTTAATGGAAAGGTTGTATATTTTACAATCAATAATATGATTACCTAGAAGTAGTTCTATTATGTAATCCCAGGGTTGCTAAGGTGGTAGTTTGTCAATGTTGTTTTTTGCAAACATATTTTTATATTCATGGTATTTCTCAGGTATTATATCTTCAAAGGTAAGATTTTATTTCTTTTTGTTCTGTTTTGTGATGATCTTAGTAGCCATATTGGTTTTTGTTGACATATTTCTTAGGTATTCTTCTATGTCAATCAAGAAATATCTATCACCATTTTGGATTGCTATGATAAAATAAGATTCTTCCTCCTCATCTTTGATGTCTTGGAGTCCTAGGATCATATAATCTCCTTTATATCAGAATTCTATTCTTTTTATCCTTCTAGTTGATAGATGAATTGTGGAACTTTAATCAATTATGTTCCAGGAATAGTATATTGGTTCCTAGGTTAGTTACTGCTAAAGCTATTTGTTTATGATAATCAAGTATTCTAAGCTCTATGTTAACTATTTCTGTGATATTTCCTAACTGACTTAATATTCCATCTGCATTGTAGACTAGAATAGATCTGGGAAGTTTATGGGTTATCAGCTCTTTTTCTTTTACAAATTCCCAATTGATTGAAGATCCAGTATATTCAGAATCAATTAATGCCCTAGAGTTATATTCAGTTTTATTGTTAGTGATGATTAATACTGGTAATTCCAGAGAGTCCCTTTTGTTATTTCTTATAGATCTGTTTATATATCAAGATTAAGATTAAAGTTCTTTTAGTATAAATTCAACTTTGTGATCTGCAAGATCCTTTAGATCATTGATAAGGGATCTATTTACTTTTTTTTTGTTGGGTTTCATAAATGAATGACATCAGATGTTTAAGTGCCTATTTAATATCTTTTGTTTGGATTACTTATCTGATTTAGGTGATAGATCAAGAATCAATAGTATTTATCCAAGAGATCTTTTCACCAAAAGCATTGGGATCTTCCCCTGCTTGCTTCTAAGATATCTTTAAGATTCAAATAAATCCAGGTACTTTGGTGACTTCTGCAGGTTTATTCTTAGACTCATCCTATATACTGGAAATAGTGGATATTCTGATTGAACTGAACTTCTGACTTCCTTATTTGGTTTCTTTGAGATTGTTGGTTTTCAATACTTCTGAAGTTTTGTTTCATTCAAGTATTAACTAGGCTACTTGGTAACCCTTTTAGATCTCAAGTTTTTCCTTTGAGTGATTGAATAGGAGAACTTTGACAGCTCCTCTATAATCATGATCAATCACTTCTACACAAACACTAATATTTTTTTTTGCTGCTAATCCAGATCTAGAAGTAATTCTTCCATAGTATCCCTTTGATATAACCATTGATAGACCAGTGTTAATAAGCTTTTGTGTTTATGATTTGACTATTATATCTTTCACACTTTCAAGATCATATCCTACAACTTCCTCAGATTTCCTTGTTAGAATCACCACTTTATTTTCCTTTTTTATTTTAAAAGAATTGGTGGATATACCACCTGTTTTCTCTTTCTTGGTCCTTTCACACATTTGAACATTAAGATA
>JBBPLJ010000548.1:4123-15760 GCA_038089715.1 Veloporphyrellus conicus
CGTCGCCGCTGTCGACTCCAACGTCCGGCATCGCTTACCCTTGACAGCAAGGAAAAAGTAGCGCACCAGAGTTGGCATACTCAGAGGCACTTCTCGCTCGCGACACCCACGTTTGTCGTCGTCTCCTTCTGCCACCCAGATCCTCGCGCCATCTCCTGGGTCAACTCGATATAGTTGGTTGCAGCGCCACGTCGTTGCACACGATCCACACTGTGATGCAATACTCCGTAACGTTACCGAGCCTCGGATCGAAGGATTTTTCCGCACCCCCACACCCTTGACGACCACTATAGAGCGGCGTTCAGCCACCCGTCTTCCAACGAAACAGCGCGAGCGTTCCGTTTGGGAGATATGATATTGTTGAGCGCGAAGGCAGTACGAAAGCGAAATTGGGCAACTCAATCAACTTATTACTCAATGGCCATTTCCGTAAGTACTATCGGCAAGTCCCTTGCTTATCCCCTATCGCGGTGTCCCATTCAAACTAATCACCATGGACTCAACACAGTGGATACCTCGGAGACCTTGGCGCCTTGTCCAACCTCCGACTTGCAAGTGACAATAGAACCATGCGGGGATGCTCCCTGAACCTCTTATCTGATGAGTCAGTCCCACGGGTTGAAAAAGGCACCAATTAGACAGGTCCGTAGCACGCTCGGGTCCGGAAATGGTGGGTATGAACAAAAAAATATGACATCCCTCCCGCGCTTCTTCATTTATTGTTTGACAGACAGGCTGGCGTTTTCACTGCCCTGGGCAGACCTACATGAGCACATGCTACCAATCATCACGATGCCTTCAACTTCAGGAGGTGAGAACCCGACCATGCCGTATATTCCTAATACAAGGTATATCGATTGTCGTATTTGGTATAACGGTGTCGAGTAACTCACGCTCGGTCCGTTTTTCTATCACGTCCATAGCGTTCGCCCACAGTCTATTAGTATTAGTGCGACTTGGCGTCGTCTCAGGGCTGCGCGAGATTGGCGTCGCCCGTGCCGTTCTGCTCACTCCATGGCATCGGTACCGGAGCCAGGCACCCTCTCCGCGGTAACAGTATCCTAATAACAAAGTTTATTAGCGTAACGTATACCCGCCAGGTTTAATGCAGGACTAGCCTTAGTCCATTGAGTTGATCAATCGGATAAGCAACCGTACATCATATCTAATGCACTCACGTACAAGCGGCAGTCACTGCTCCCGCGTAATCGGCCTGACAACAGCGGGGTACGTTGCCGCAGTGAGATACACAGCTTAAGCACAGCTCCCGGCAGGATTTAGAGACCTCCTAAATGAAAAAGTAAGACGCGCATCCGATCGCGTACTGCCTCATCTTGGACGTTCATTTCCACGACGTCGACGACCGCATGGCGCGAGGCAAGCTTACCTGAGCAAGTAACCCTGCTTGTCTCCCGACCCTCCCCATACGCCAGTTGTATTGGGCGTCAGGGCCCCTGACGAGGGTCCGCATCGCTCCACATGTGCCAACATCGTTCCTTGGCCCTTGTGTTCACCCAATGTGACTGGTCCTCCGCATGTACGCCGCGAGATGGCTGTCGACAGTCACGTCAAAGCAGAGGAAAACAAAACATACGGCGGGAGTTCCCCTTTCACGTTTCCATATACAAGTACTTGACTGGTTGTATTCATGTCAGATGTTAGGCACTGGTCGGATCTGGGCACATAACTTTAAAATAGGTTTTACAATTCGTGTGTACCACCTCGGCCAGCGGCTGGGCGCGCCCACGCAGACACGTACTTGGAATGTTCCCGCTGCAAGGTTCAGGTTCAGGGAGGTTCGTCTTTGACGCGGACGGCCCGGGGTTCCTGCGCGATATCATGGGCATGGCGTACCGACATGATGCATGATGCCATGACCAACTGTATGCCCGCTTATTGGGTTGATTGCTTGTCATATTCGGCCCGTAGGTGCACGGACGGAGATGAAGGCTTTTCTGCGAATCGCTTCGAGAGTGGGGGAAAAAAAAAACTAAAAAAAAAACGAGTGGATACTCTCGTCATCGTAGTAACCTACCCCCGCCGATCCTAGATATCGTTTTTTCTCGGCTGGAATGGCGTCGATAAGGATAGTGACTAGCGACTCCACGGAGCCCTTGGAATTGACTGGTCACTAGTGCCCGGATCAGGCGCTCGCTGTCAACACCTCAAAGATACTAAGGGGCCTTTGTGGTAACTCACCGCCCTTACAAAGGGGGTGATGGAATCACCATTTGGTCAGTTTGATCTCCGCGACCGAGGGGACCCTGGACTACTCCGCGCTAGTGTGGAACTCAAAAACTGAGGCACAGAGAACGAGAACGAGACACTGCAACAGATTGCTTCCGTCAAGAACCCTACAACTCCCTATTTAAATGTGCAAGAGGCCAAGAATTATTTTTTCTATATATCGACGCACAGGGATGATGTGTATACAAAATATACCAATAGGCTCTTTCTTTCTTTTACCCCCGGCTACACAAGAACTAGGATAGATAAAACAAAATAATTAGGTGATATGGCAACGAATTAATCAAGTCTAGACCGCTCGTGCCGCACAACGGACAGAGCGCTCAATGCCTCATCGCTGCTTGTTGGCAGGTTGGGCACACGCTATTGATATTTGGAGCTGTGAGGAAGAGGGTAAGTACACAGGGGCAAGTGATGCAAACGTCAATGCAACGTACAATATTGTTGAGGATACTGCCGACTGATAGCGCAAGCATTCATTAGTGATAGGGGATCACAGAGGACAAGGGCCGTACTATTGCCAGCAGGTTTGCCTGCATTTAGGTGCGACACAGTCGCGTGGATGGTTGGGGCTGAATTTACAGTTGCGGTTCTCACAAACGATCTGCGTGGTGTACGGTTAGTGATGATGGTGAGGCGTGTGCAACCTGCGACGCACGAGTTCTTCGGGCTGCAATGCGCGGGTCAGTCAAGCGGATCACCGTGCATGACGGTGGCAAACATACCAGGGTAAAAGCATGGCCACAGGCCAGGTAAACGTTGCGAACACTGTGGACAGCACACGGGGCACATAAGCAACGCGATGGCGGAGACCGCCACCTAGCAAAGACACTCACTGTCTCCAGCGGCACATTGCGAGTGGTGTAGTTTACTTGGCGGGAGAGAGTTATAAGCTACCGAGGAGTTGACAGGAGGAAGTCAAGCGAGAAGGAAAGTGATGGAATGAATGAATGGGTGGCTCGTTGCCGCCTTTTATCCTCCGAGTAAAGCTATGAGATCATCCCGGACGACAACCAGTAAGGACGTACAGGCATACCAAAGGGGTACGACACGTTAGGGTTTAACTCAGTCCCGCCGCCACTGTGCAAAACGAGGACAGATTACGCCGCCATCCATAACGAGATTAGTGGATGCCGTGCATCATTTGATAGGGTTTTGGAGAGTTTGTCGTCGAGAAAGACTAATCGAACAAGGGACAGCAGCAAGCCCATCTGACAGTTGAACAGGAAATGCGGGATTTTGCCCGGAAAGCGCCTCAGCTCGGGTCACACGAAACCTGCGCCTTTGGCGACAGCTGGCAACCGATATGGATAAATGAGAACTGTCAGAGAGGGTTGAGACGTTACACGACAGAAAAATGCCCTGGCTCACAAACTTTGACGAGGTTATGCAGCGAAATAAATTGAGAAATTGACCATTGTAGGGGTAGGTTGGAGGGTAACGCGGTCTGCCGTTAGGTTGGCGCGCCCTGCATATGACTGTAACGGGCCCGGAGGGATGAGGGAGATGGATGCCATAACGATATTAACGGGGAACTTTCCGTAGGGGTTGCAACCAAGTCCGCGTTTGATTGAAAAAATAAATGAAACGAGTGGAACAAGAATATTGTGGTTGCCAGCCAAGCTTGGTTTAGCTCCAGGCTTGCCAAGGTGATCATATCTACCGCCACCCGAATGAAACTTTGTTGAGCAGTGTAGCGCTGACATAATCCAGTCGTCTCTCTCCTCGTCACTTGAAGCAGCACCGCAATGTCTGACGCAGTGCCTTTCTCGGAGCGCAAGAGAAAGGCGAAAAAGTTCTACGAACACGGCAAAGTAAGCCTCGCGCTCGAAGCTCCTCTTCTTGATCATCAGACCTTGCCTGCTTCCATACTCACAGGATGCTTTGGGACTGGCGATTGCCGTAGCTGACAGCCAGGAAGAAAAGGCGTCGCGCAGGGCAGAGAAGCATCATCAGCCGCAGGTGACCGGTGCTCGCTCCAGCCAAAAGGCAATCGGCTCACTGCCAAGTGTCGTGTACAGGTCGGCAAGTCTCGGACGGATCGGGATCAGGCAAGCCACAGGAGAAAACGTCTGGTAAATCTCCCGATGGGGGTGTCATGACCACACTTATCTTACGCTTATTTCCCAGGAGGAGGCGAAGCGCATGATCACAAAGCAACGAGCCGAAGCGAAGAAGAACAAGGCAAACGCGCGAAAAGAGGCCCAAAGTCGGCAGCGACGGCGTGATGACGCCAACATGACTGCACCGGAAAATGCCCATAGTGCCGCGCCTCGGAAAAGAGTGTCGTTTGCTTGAATGACCGATCTATCAGTCCTCGGGTCGAACGCGATACGGCGTGAGCGATCAGATCGCGATCACACAGCTGTCCACCAGGGTACCACAGCGCTCGGAGTTTGGAGAGGGAGTTGCTGGAATCACCAATTACAATGACTGCCCAATGCGCATAGTTCGGCGAATCCAGCTGTCATGGCGATCAGCCGCCGCAGTTCTGGGCTCGAAGATCAATGGAACGTGGCTGTCTCGTTCAGAAAGGTAGAGCCTCGTTGGGTCATGATAGATGTAGCCTGTCCGGATCAACGCCCTTGTATTACATAAGCGAATGATGATTCACTTAGGTAATCTTCACTCAACCCGAACCAACGTGTTGCGCAACCCTAGCGAAGCTTTCCTTCCAGGTGAGCGTCTTACTTTCTGAATGGTCTGGTCGGCCTCACCCCGTCGCAGCAGGGATGCGCAATGTCTCTCTACACACCCATATTTCCGCCTTTTCATGAGTCCAACGACGCGCGCAAGGTTTCTCCGGACAACACATCGGCGGGTGCTCCCGGAAAGCAGCACGGCTACATCGAGTTCTTACGCGACGTCCATCTGTTTCTCTCCACCAAAGGCGACCTCTTGTCCCCTCCCTCTCGTCCGAATTCCCCTCTATCCCACCATCGCGTCCAGAAAGTCAAGGATGAAGTACAGGATGTCTGTAATGCAACGGGAGGCAGCTCATCGAATGGGCAGTGGACCCGCGTCAGCCAAACCTTGAAGCTAGGATGTATAAGAGGAAGGTATCGACCAATACCCAGATCCGATCCGTGTCCACCCGATGAAGACACGAATTGGATTTTACCAGACGAAGAATCCGAGTGGTGGGAATGGGAGAAGAAGATGGAGGAGAATAGACGGCTGAGAGCAAAGACTAATGCGTCTCAGCAGAATGACAGCTCTGGTCCCGCCGCACCTGACTCACTGAAACCCAATCACGCGAGTGTTGCAAACCTGAGTCAACCTTCTGACAAGGCGCGGGAACGGCCCCCGCGAGGCGTGTCTCCCACCACCCTACGCACTGCCAAGGAAAAGGTCAGAAAGTGGCAGGCATCTGTGGCTTCCGAGGTATGGAGTGGCTCCTCGTCCTCTTCAACCAGAGCAGCCGGCGCAGTAACTGTGGAGAACGGTCAACCTGACAGATCACAGCGCAGTCGCACCCTTGATTTCGCGGTCGTAAAGTCAACAGCAAAATCAGCCGTCGGCAAGAGGGGTAAAGGGTCTCTGTCGCGCCCGGCTGCCCCTGCTAGTTCCGCTCCCTCGCCTAGACTCTCAAGAGCGCCTACCGTACCAGGAGATATTGTGCCCATTGGCATCGACAAAACCGACTCCAGGCGGTCCTCCAAAACTTCGCACGAAAAGGATGCCACAGCCAAGATCAGAGATATACCGGAAACAGTGAGGCAAAGCTAGGTCGCACAACATAGATTTTCTGACCCCCTGTTTTGCTGCAGCCGTACCTTCCACCATCATTTCCTGCGCACCTGGAGACGTCGACACCACTGCCTGATCCTTTGAAGTTTGTCCGTACCAAGCCGTCGCCGATACTTCCCCTTCGTACATCGTCTTTGACGCCACCGCTGCCAACGCTTGCAGATCCTCCTGATGATCGCCAGCTCGTTCCCGCGGTGCCCCACGCTGCCAGTGTGTCTTCCCTACCGCCACAAATTGTTAGTGTACAATCAGGGAAGCGAGCGCGAACACTCTCCTTATCATTGGATGGCATTCCGGATGACATTTGTGTCATTCCATCGGCCAAGAGGTTGCGAACTCAATCGCAAAACTGCTCCGCTTCAGTTTTTAAGCATTCGCAACCAATATCACCAATTGGGGATTTGAACCTGGTACCTTGGACTGGGGATGACGCAAGGGATGCGAGCATTGGTGCAGCGCCATCCCGCCGACACAGCGTGGATGCCCATAATATGACATCAGCTGTACCCTTGACACCCGGCAAAGCCGATCGGCCTGCCGCGGACGCAGCACGCGATCCTTCGGAGAACATTCCATCGCCAATGAAGTCGGTCAAGTCATACTTTTCTACGCCGGGTTCCGATTCTGCTGATTCACCCATGAAAGCCAATTTGCTGCTAGAGTCGCCGGTCGGTCCTATGCTCTCGTATGCTCGGAACCCGAGCGGGTTCCTCCCTCAGATGACATCTACCCAAGTGGCCAAGGGATCTCCAACCGCTGGTCAAGTGAACGACGGCATCTTTGGGGTAGGCTATAGCTCTCAGTTTGATGTGGAGCGGCATGTGGATCGTGTCAGCGAGTTGCTGGAAAAGGACATTGACTTTGAGGGGTGGGTGCGGGATGCGCGGACGGTCGAAACGGAGGAGAATTAGGAGCTATCTACGGCACGTGTACTCTATCTATAATGATTGTTTGGGCCGAACAATAACGCTGGGGGGCTGGACGGCCTCGAGGCACTGCGTGGACGCGCTATGAAGGTCATGTGACTTCCGTACTTGTTCGATATCAGTGCGTGTCGAGGCCGAGTCGACTTGTGGCAAGACCCACAACCAAATCGTCGCCGGCCACGATGAGTCGGAGGGACCCTCGGGCGTCCTTGAACGCCAGGCAGAACGATGCTCTCACAGAGTTCGAAAACTGTACGTCTCATCGTGCCTCTGGGCAGCGTGGGTGCTCACCTTGTGGCAGTCAAGAAGAAATTCCTCCTCGCCAACAAGCACATCACAAAGTAGGCCCATGTATTTTCATGCCAAACGGTCGTCGCTGAGCCTTTTCATTTGGCCATCAGACTAAATTCTACCCTGAGCGTTCGGATTGAGGAACTCCAAACCGAGATATCTACCCTATATGTCGAGAACCTACGGCTTCGCGCTTCCGAGATTGCGCTGGCCACACAGCTCAAGAAAGAGCAAGAGAAGTCAAGGAGAATTCTCGCGGATGCGGAAGCTGCGGTACGCCATCCCATTCCTTCCCCGCCCTCTGCGCTCGTGGCGCGTCTCCCCCCAAGGCTTAATCCCCGCACCTCTTCCATGTCTAGACATCGAATCTCTCCAAGCATCTCGGGTTTCTACGCCAATCGTTCAACAGCGCACCCAGCGCACCTGCTCCGACGCTCGACCTCAAACCGCCTGCGAAGGCGCGCCGAACTATGTTGGATCCGAACGCATCGCCCCAGATGCCACGACTTTCCCGCGCGCCAAACTTTCCGGGGATCTACGAGGAGGATGAGGTGGCGTCTTCTCCGGAAGCAGACGAGGATGATGTCGTCCATGTGAACTCGTCAGCGCGACGGAAAGGCAAGGATAAACAATCGTCCCTGCGCGTGCCGTTGCCGCCTCGGCCAGCGTCCCCACCGCCGTTGCCCACGCCGCTTCATATTAATCTGGTCGACCGCGCGTCGTCTACGAAACGGAAATCGGGTCGGAGACAGAGCGGGTTGCTTTCCGTCAATACGGAGGTTGGTACATCGATGGGATCAGAGAGGCCCGAAGGTCCAATACATCCGAGGGCGTCCAGTCCTGCCCTCGGGTCGCCAGAGCGTAGGAATGCGGGGCTGGCGGAAGACGATGAAGAGAGGCAGATGGACGAGATGATCGGCTCGGAGGAACTGGATTTCATAGCACGAGCGAGGAAGGAGCGAAGAGAGAGAAAGTTGAAACAAGTGGAGAGGGATGTTATTCATGAGGATACCGACCCAGGTACGGTCAGGGTAAAGGAGAGGAAGAAACGCAAGGAGGAGGAGGCATCTGGACTGAAGGATGTCACGAACTCCCCAAGAAGTCGTACCGCTCTCCCACCACTGGATACCCACACATCTGGTACGCATGGGCCCAGCCTTTTCTCTGGTCATCAGGGCAGCTCATCTAACCTTTTTTTTTCTTTTATAAAAAGATCGAGATCGACAGTGCACGCCGGAGACGGATGCCCCAACTTCTGCTGCCACCACATCACGAACCTTCCTGACGACGCCTGCAACCACACCCTTTACCACACCCCAAGTGTCCCAGTTACCAACACCTCGCACGTCGAGTCCCCCACCTCTAGGCGGTACGTCAGCGTCCGAATCCGAGGCACCTCTAGGTGGCCGCGAACGTCGAGTCCGTAAAAGTATCAGTTACACCGAACCTAAGCTTAACACGTGAGTCCAAAGCTCGCAGTTCCACGGTGTTCCCACACGTCCGCTGATGTATGTATGATTTGTAGTAAGATGCGGAAACCCGACCCGGTACCTCCGGCCCCTGTGACCATGACAGCTCCGAAAAAACGTGCCTCGGGGGCAAGCATTCAGAGCGACGACACGGACGGGCGATCGTCGTTGGATGGACCTTCTAAACGACCAGTCTCTCCTCTCCAACCGTCTGCTCCGAAAGTATCGACAGCGACGTCAAGTTCCTCATCAACAATCAAGCGCAAGAAGTCGCGACCCTATATACCGATCGATGACGACGAGGAGGAGAGCGACGGCACGCAGGCGGATGCCGAGTACGGCAACAACTGGGTCAACACGGACGGTCGACGACGGAGTGCCCAGAGCGGTGCGCCGCGGGGTAGCAGTAGTCTTCGCCGGGTGCTCGAAGTCGACGATGCGAGGCGACACAGCCTTGCAGTATGACGCATGCCCATGTTTTCAACACCAACCCCCATGGTCCCCTTTCTCGTTTCTTTTTCTTTCGTAGGTTTAAGCTATTCCTAATGACAGCATGAAAGGTATGAACCATGATGAGGGGCTTTGGGTATCCGTTATGGTACTTTATCGCCGTGTAATTATACGTTGGCTTCTTTCCCTTGTGTCTCTACTTTTCTTTTTCTCTCTCTTTTTCTTTTTTGGATCAACAACTCGTGACGACTTTTTTACGACTCAATTACAAAGTTATTCGAGCAATAATACTTATTGATGCATCCTAAATATCCGGTCTAACCTTTTTACCTCGCCGCCGACTGAAAAGGAACGCTTCTTACACAAAGTTCACGTCCGCGGCGCCTTAGGATTGTGTTTTTGACTAGTCCAGTTAAAAAATCCGAATGAGTCGTCACGTTGTGACGAAAGCTTTACGCGAGAGGTGGCCCATCTCGGTTGAATTCATGCACCTGGGGGACAAAGGGAATAGGAGCAGCCCGAGTGCATGTCACAAGAACGTCCCGTCCAACTATTCACATATTCACGGTTTAGTGACGCTGAACGAGGAGGGGAGTAGGCCTACTCTACATCGCTCAGACAGAGTTGCTTGTTCGGATAAGACGGGATCTGCCCCGGCTCCAGGTGCAGTCAGCTGAGACACGTCCAACACCAATACTGGCCGCCGACGTTGAATACCACGAAATAGGATGCGATCTAGATCGAGGCTCATGGATGGTCCCTTCACGCATCAAGACATGTACTCGCCGCTATACTTTGGGCCTGCAAACGAGCTGAGAGTCGCCCGCTTGACGTCGGATGGCAAATGAAGTTCCGCGCCGTCGGCTGTGATTTAAGTAAGGCATCCCTGGCCGGTTCGGGTCAAAGTCTGTCTGGGTTGCCGGGTTTTGCTGTGCACGGCGGACCTCAATCGGAGCTTAAACTTGGGGCCTGGGTCGTCTCCTCGGGTGTCAGTCTCGGCCGATTCGAATGACTGTTCCGAGTCGTCTTTACAACGGGTAAAAATAGAGGGAAGCCACAGCCGAGTGATCAGTGTTATCATTCCAGCGCTATTGGGCTCATCATTTTGAGAAGAACAACTTGAAGGTACAGTGTTGTTTACGTGACTGGGACTCCGGAAACCCCTTTTCAGGCCCTGATTAACAAACAGATAGCTACACGTCGGTTCGTAAAAATTACGGCTTGACCAGCTGCTGCGTGCAGTGTCGTTCTTGATGTCTTGCGATATCATGATATTTGCTGAGGAAAAGAAAACCAGAGGAGACGATGATGTCCGAAGTCCTGCTGACGTACGTGGACGGACTTCAATCTGGGGCAGGCAGCGATGTTCGGCGCGCGGCACCTTTGGGACAGTTCAATCTCCGCCCAAGCCTTGTCAAGATCATGTGAGATGGCGTCCGGATGTTCGGACTGTTGACACAGGAAAATCGGATAATTCGATTCCGTGACATTTCGTTGGAGTTTGGGATCCGAATAATCTCGGAATGATAACAGGAACCAGCCCACAGCCAGCTGAATTTGTATTGTCACGGCCATCTGGTACTCCACCCTACTCAACATGGCGACTGAGCGCGATCCATTGTTGCCCGCCCACGACGACCACAAACACCCCGGTACTCCCGTTGGTCCACTTGAGATCTCACGATCAACACGCTATGCAATTCTAGCTGGGATTTGGTCTTCTATGTTCCTTTCGGTTAGTGTCTCTCAACACAATTCTGATCCTCTCTGACGAGCTCTCCTCCTTTGGTAGTCGCTGAATAGTACGTATACCCTTGTCTTGGTGCAGAATTAGTTTGACGAGACCGCCAGGTACCCTGGCGGCGACATGTAAGCCGTTTGAATGTCGTCTCCAGTTCGGTCATAATTAACCACTTGCCGGACAGTGCTCCCCGCCATCTCTTCCGAGTTCAAGAAATCCAACGAAGCAAGCTGGATAGGCACATCGTAAATATCTATTCAAACTCGCTACGGGATCCCTACTCATGTACGGCGCTTTCAAGATACCTCTTGGCGGCTTGCACTTTTACACCGCTTTACGGACGCTTGTGCAATGTATTGGGACGCAGAGGCGCCAATCAGACAGCAGTCGTCGCCGCGGCGTTAGGGACTATAGCATGCGGGTTCTCGACCAGCATGGAAATGTTCATTCTGGCTAGATTCGTACGTGCCGTGATTTGTGTGCGCTGATTCAGGGATAGACCATCTACATGCAGCTGTCTGGAATCGGTGGCGGTGGGATTCAAACGACCTCGTCGTGAGTTTTTGGACTGTTCTGTCTGCCCAGCGCGGCTGATCTGATCTCGATGCCCGCGCAGGATCATTACTAGCGACATGTATAGTTTGCGTGTCAGTTTTCAGTTTCAATTATTACGGTTTGATAGTCGTTGACATGACATAGTCTAGGGGCTTGGCGCAGGGTTTTTCTGCCTTATTCCTTAGTGTACGTTTTCCGATATCCTCGG
>JBBPLJ010000552.1:0-15616 GCA_038089715.1 Veloporphyrellus conicus
CAGAAGAAGTGAAAAAGAAACGGAGGTTGTCTTTCTGTGGTGAACTGAGGCCAAGGTCGACCAGGTTCCGCGACGCCCGAATGATATCCTCAAACGAAGATATCGCCAGGTTGAAGTCGAGGCGCCACGCATTGTGTATGATCAACGTGACCGAATTCCTGATCTGCGAATAGTCTGTCAGACGAGAGTGTACCTTTCGGCAAAACCAGCCTTACCTCCTCATACTGAGCTGCTGATAGACCGCACTTGTCGAGAGACGTGTCGGCTTCGACGTACACAAGCTTTGTCGAATCCAATACGCTGGCTGGAAGTCCCTTGTCTCGGAAAGCCGACCTTTGTCGTTCCTCGATCGATTTCGTAGACGAGTACCGATTGAGAGCAAATACGCGCTGAACTGCAGAGTTTTGCAATAGCTCCGAGAGCAAGAACGATCCGAGACCGCCTGTACTTCCAGTGAGTAGCACAGCCGCAGGCACAATCGGCTGGCTGCTTGCCAACACACCATCGGCAGGCCCATCCAACCCCACGGAGTACTTCTCGATCATCCCACTGATCGCTCGCTTGTGTTGCTCTATGTAATCTTCCGCTTGTCTAGCGCCGTTGTTGTCAACGAGCGAAGTAATATGTGAACTGAGCTGATGAATGGTCGGATTTTCAAAGACGACATTGGGAGGAATGTGGGCAGCGGCATCCTTGATCGTTGCGTCAGATGACTTTCGCAAAGTACCTAGTATCTTGTTTTGAAGATATGTGGCACTCAAACTATAGGAACAGAAACAGATGGTCTGAGTGATGCGTTCAGTTTCGTTATCTCACAAGACACGCACCTATCAAAGCCTTGAGAGAACAGGTCGGAATGGGGATCAATATCATAGCCGGGGGTAATGGCACGAGCATGTTCCAGTAACCATTCTGCAACCACCTCACTCGTCCATGCTGATGGCACAGCCAAACCGTCTGGAGTTAGCGAACTTGCTTCCACAATATCGTATCTGTCAAGAGTCTGAGATCCAAGCGGAAACAAGATGTACGTAATACAACTTATAGTCGCTTTTGCGTTGAACAGTACCCTTGGAAGCACGTGACATGGGCTTGTCATCGCTCGTGATCAGAATTATTTCCATGAAAATCCGACTGAAAGCCGGAGACAGCTTGTTCACCTCTTCGATCACAGGCCTTTGCGCACTCGAGTCAATAAGCCTTCCCGGCCAATGATGAGGTACATGCCAGATTAGATTTCTAAGCTCGGCCACTGCTTTCTCGTCGGTGAAATCGATGGTGCCCTCTGAGCGAGATTCGACGAGAATGCCAACCTGGTTCCGCTCCAGTCAGAGCGTGACTGCACCCTGAACTAGAGGGGAGGAGCCAATGATGCTCTCCATCGGAGCAGGAACCGTCTTCTCTCCAGAGGCAAGGGTGATGACGTCGTCAGCCCTTCCAACACTGTCATCAGGGAGGAAATGAATCAATACAACACTTATGATGCAGAGCAGCGAGGGGGACTTACATCCCCCATGCGTCCTTGGTTAGATGTTTTGCAAAGACATCTGATATGGCACATCCTCTCATATCAGGGATATTCTTTACTGCCAGTTGGTGTTGGTCGATTGTTTGATGGACTTGTTATGAATTTCCCATGAAATGATGAGGCCGTGAAAGTTTGCACACCAAAAATTGCGACTCGTAGTGTCGTCATCCTGTGGAACCCACCACATTTTCAGCTTGTCAATGAAACACATCTACATCCAGTCACCGTCATTGCCACATGGGCCCCAAACTCTGTCCCGCTATAACTACTGGCAAGCTGTACCCCAGCGGCCCACAGCTTATTACTGGCCTTGACAGGTAGAGGGCCACCACTAAAAACCTGTAGATGTCGAGTTAGAAACAAGAGATTGAAATTGAGACATCCGAGTTCACGTACGATGCTACCTAATTTCTTCAGAACCTTGATAGCTTCCTCGGACAAGGCTATCTGTTTAAGAAATGTCGGGACCGTCATAAGGGTGTTGCATTCTACCTTCTTCAGGACCTCAAAGCGTGGTGCAAGATGCTGTCAGTGATGGCGATCACCACGACCTCACATATGGACCTTGATGGGAGGGGCAAAGCGCATGAGCAACTCGGTGAGCGACTCGACCAAACTCCAGAAAGGATACTTCAGCTAGCGTATCGGGAGTGCTCTCATTTAAATAAACAAATGCTGGAAAAGAGGGGTTTCTTTTCTATATGTAAGCCAATCGTACCAGGGAATAGGAGGGAGTAATCGCGAGGAGTGAAGCTGAGAGCCATGGCTGGAGATTAAAGGCAATGTGGGTTACTCGAGATGAGATGGTCATAGCGAGATCCTTTACAACAGAGCCAATGACTGAAGTTGATACTACAGGAAGATATGATTGTCAAAGAAGATGATGTCAAACCGCGCACACTGACCAATGTAGAGTAAGTACTTCTCCGTCTTCTCGATGGGGCCAATTCGGAAAAAAACTTGGATTACTCATCACGCTCAACGCTGGATTAAAGCTACTCCTGGCAGGTCGATCATCTTTGGGCGTTGGCATGATCAGCTAAATTGTGACAATGAAGAATCCTACAGCTCGTGGTTGACCACTAATGCGGAACCTGTCCGGAAAGATATACTTCCTGCGTTCGTCGCAGATAGGTCGGTCGGGTGTTGGTCATATTGACCTCGTATATCTTTTCAATGATACTCCGCTCCATGACCCTCTTGTTTAACAGTGAAATGTGGAACGTCTTGGTGTACAGATTAACCGTGACTGGTTCAAACATCGCGACGGACAATCCAAACGAAGAGGTTGCGCTCGGTAGCATCCGTGCCGATCCCTCGGATGCTTCGGCAATATACCATCTCCGACTGAAACTACCCCACCTTAGTCCGCTTCTCACATTCAAACTCTAGACAGTTTGGAGCGGTACAACTTTCTTGCATCGCAATGAACATCATCATTTTTCTTATCAAGGCCTCACGCTCTACTACAAACATGTACGGCCGACCTTCGGTAGGGAACTTGTTCCTATCGAGATGAAATCCATTTCGCTGATGAATAGGTACACAACAATCAGGCTGACTTCCCGAGAAACGTTGAACCTCGGGATCACTGACACCTGCCATCCGGTGATATTCGAGACAGCAAATAATGCTTTGTCTATTCCACGATGACAATAAACGTTATATGTCTGCCAAAGATGACTGCGAGCCTTCGAGTCGAATAGGATTGCCCACGTGATGAAACGAAATATCAACAGGGACTACCAGGTTGCCGGTTAGCCAGTCTGAGGACCGATAGTTGACTCGCAGAAAAAAGGAACCTCCGAAAGACTGCAAGCTCGGTCAAGTACTATGTATATCGCGACGACCCCCAAAGCCTAAAATGTAACCGAGTTTTTGCGATCATCGGAGGTGGTCTGATGCAATCCGAGCATACAAGTCACGCGACCAAGATACTTCGAGCTGACAATGTTTTTCTTGGACTCAGCCCGTTATGCCCTTTCCGTCTACCTTAAACCTTCATCATTCGAGGCAGTCTGTCAGCGAGTTTACCTCTTACAAAACACTTCAGTGTCAGCAACGGTGTCCTCAACTTATGGTTGGTCTTCGATTTCATTCTCAAGGGCGTTCCATTCCTGTTGTTACTCATTTGGCATTAATGATGGGGCTCGTTCCCAGTGAGTGCCTTGATAGCATTGGCCTAATCACATATCACACTTGAATATATTCACAGACGACCTCGAACTCGTTTGAGACCCCCCGATTCGTGGTCTCAGGTGGTTGTACGATTTAGCTGAGGTCGAGCCCGACATGATAGATGACTCGTTGCCAAGTTAGTCACAGTATATCAGATGGCAACGACGAGGATGTCCAGGTCGTTATTGCGAACGTGTGCGACGACCTTTGCGTGCTTTTCAATGATAGTCGTGCTTACCATCCTGATGGCCCACCCATTCTGGACGTAAAACACACAGCGAATCTATCATCATCGAATGGACGAGAACATGCGAGGTTGGGTTCGTTCAAGTCGCATACATCTCGTTGCGACAATGTGTTAAATCACTGCCACGATATAGTTCCAGCATCTCGAAGGGAAACGGCTGTGGGGCTTCCCCCCGAATATACCTATCACGCATAATCTACAAATGATTACAGCTTCTTCGCAACTCGAGGCGGAAACCTTGCCTGCAATGCCCGATTTCAAAGCTGCAATGCGAAGGGTACGTCGAGGATAGGCCAAGGCAACAAAAGAGCGCACATGCCATCTCTGCCGCTTTCTCAACCTCAACCTCTGTTCGTTCCAACTCGGAGTCTCCTCGAGAGGGGGCCGACAGCCAAAGGAGAGCCTGAGACCAAGCGTCAGCCACTCGCTATCAATGCGTGCCATACATTCATGTAACACTTCTGAGTACCTCCTTGGATCGATGAGACTCTGCAGAACATCACCTTGGCGAGTAGTGGTCCATATCGCATGTCGAAACCGCGCCCCACAGCCATGTGTTCACTCGCAGGTTTTTACGGGAACGCCCGCGCGAGCCACCCCACGAACGTCCACTAATTCCAGCCGCAGGAGATTGAGGGAAAGGTTGAAAATTGACAAAGATAGAATTGTTTAGGGCCATTTCATTGCCAACCAACGGCAACCATCAAGTCAGGCGTCCACTGTTCACTTCCCCCCGACCTGCGAGCAGCTAGCGCTGGTATTCTCACTCTCTTTTAACATGATGGCCGTCCCATGGCGAGCAATGTATACCTAGGTCTTTCCGTCCTTGCGATGAGTGCCAACTGCTCGTGTCAAGCACATGATCCTTCGTGCATAGATATTACTTCGAGAATACAAACTATCTTAGCTGTGGTTCTAGTTCAACTGTCGGCCTTCAAGAAAAATACGACGCACCTACAAGGTAGAACCACTAGGCACCGATATGTACATAGAGGATTCGCTGATCAAACGGTACCATGCTCGAACGGGAAAAAAGACTCCTCGTGGTCCTGTGCAACGCCAAAGCTGCTCGACTCGGATCTAAACGACCAGATTCACCCAGCATGTACCCATAAAACTTGGATGTGATCTCCTCAGTATGCGAGTCATCCACTGCCCACATCGTCCCAATCACCGAACCGAACCCAGCAAACTGCATGGCTGCTGCAAGATGAAGCGATTCGTCCGGACTCTCCCCATCGCCGACGGTCGTATGACAGGCAGACAGATACGCAAACTGAGCGCTCTGCAAGTCATATTGCATGATCTTCTCCACCGTGAGCAGTCCGTCACCCAAACCAAACCCAGACTCGAACGGATGTTGTGGATTCGGGATTCCGTGACAGGCAAAGTGGGCAAAGTGAGTCTTGGTCAATTCTTCACCAACATTGGCAATATGTGCGTCTTCATCTTGGAGGCTTGTAACGGTAGCGATGGGCCCCATAAACTTGGATATGTTGGACATCTCTGAGCCCACTGAGAAAAGTTGGTTCTGTCCATGAGCTTGCGCCTGACCGACGATGAGAAACCGATGTGATTCCACAGATAGATCGGTCTTTCGTTTTTGTCGAGCGCGAATAAGGGCTGTCAAGGTGGGCGTGTAGGAAGAGACATAATGATCGGAGAAGTTGAAACTGCCCTTCCTGTATTCACCTGCAGCATGCAATGGGAGGAGAGGAAATTCGGCAGTTGGGCACCACCAGACGCGCGAGCCAGGAGAACAAGATGCTCGAAGAATTTGGAGGATTGGGGAAACGACATCGTCCCAGAGGTCTCGGAGGAGAACAACAAACTCCTTCTCCACACTCATGATTTTCGCCCGTACTGTGAGTTTACGGACTTCCGAGGATAGTTGAGTGACATGGGCACTGGTGATTCGGAGAGGAACATGGACGGGGTCTTTGTCGGATAGAAGTACTAGCGCGCCACAACTGAACCGGCTGGCGTTTAGGATGATGACCGGCCCACATGCTGCAGCGACATGAAGATCGGAAAAGAGTGGTGGTTGGAGGAAATGAGATAGGCCAGGCAACTTGCGAATGTTGGTAACAACATCTTGCAATTGCATGTTCAGATGGAATGCTCGATCATGCTGAGACTGGGTATCACTAGGGTGGTCGAGCACACCACGAAGCAAAGCAATGACCTCAGAGAACTTAGTTGCTAACTCCTTTCCTGCATGACCGGATACGACCACATCGTCAAGGGGAGAACGAAGACGGATTAACTGGTTCCAGAACACACCGCGACCTTGTTCGAGCAGCTCGATGGCATTGGTAGGAGTTCCATAACGAAGACAAGCGGAAAACGCATCAACGGCCATGGATTTGGTGAGCCGCTTGAGTAATGCAAGATGCTGGGGCAGAGACGGCAGTGTAGCAAGATAATGATTACTAAGGCGCATGAAGGTTTGATAGGCCAGAACTGTAGTACTGTGTCTGTGCCGCTCCGCTGCCTGTATCCACCGTTTAGCATGTCGAAGATCGTTTAGGGATGGTGTTTGAGAAATATCGGCGAGCTGGGAATACAAACTGAATGTTTCCTCGAGATCCGACAATGCTCCAAGCTGGTCAAAACGCGTGGAGAGGCGATCTGCAAGGTTGCCTAGGGAGATAGCTCGACGAGGATGCCCGGGAGGGCAAAGTTCCAGTACATTGCGCTGTAGGGAAATTGCCTCCTCCAAGTCCGACAGTGTTCTAAGCTGGTTGAAGCGCATGGAGAGGTATGTTGCAATATTGTCCAGAGAGTGGTGTTGACGAGGATGCCCGTGCAGGCGAAGTTCCAAAGCATTGCGCTGTAGGGAAATTGCCTCATCTAAGTCCGACAGTGCTCCAAGCTGGTCAAAACGTGTGGAGAGGTCATCTGCGAGGTTGCCCAGGGACATAGCTCGATCAGAATGCCCGGGCGGGCAAAGTTCCAATGCATTGCGATGTAGGAAAATTGCCTCCTCCAGGTCCGACAGTGTTCCAAGCTGCTTGAAACGTATGGCGAGGCATGCTGCAATGTTGTCCAGGGAGTGGTGTCGACGAGGATGCCCAGGCAGACGAAGTTCCAGTGCATTGCGCTGTAGGAAAATTGCCTCCTCCAGATCCGACAATACTCCAAGCTGGTTGAAACGCATGGAGAGGTATGTCGCAATGGCACCCAGGGAGTGGTGTCGATGAGGATGCCCAGGCGGGCAAAGTTCCAAAGCATTGCGCTGTAGGGAAATTGCCTCCTCCAGGTCTGACAATACTCCAAGCTGGTTGAAACGCGTGGAGAGGTATGTCGCAATGGCACCCAGGGAGTGGTGTCGATGAGGATGCCCAGGCGGGCGAAGTTCCAATGCATTGCGCTGTAGGGAAATTGCCTCCTCCAGGTCCGACAGTGCTCCAAGCTGGCTGAAACGCTTGGAGAGGTGATCTGCAATATTGCCCAGGGACATGGCTCGATCAGGATGTCCAGGTGGGCGGAGTTCCAACACACTGTGCTCTAGGGAGATTGCCTCATCCAGGTCGGACAGTGCTCCAATCTGGTTGAAACGCGTGGAAAGGTATGTTGCAATGGCGCCCAGGGAGTGGTGTCGATGAGGATGCCCGGGCGGGCGAAGTTCCAAGGCATTATGCTCTAGGGAAATTGCCCCCTCCAGGTCCGACAATGCTCCAAACTGGTTGAAACGTGTGGAGAGGTATGTTGCAATGTTGCCTAGGGAGGTGGCTCGATGAGGATGACCGGGTGGGCGGAGTTCCAACACATTTCGCTCTAGGAAAATTGCTTTCTCGAGGTCCGACAGCACTCCAAGCTGGTTGAAACGCGTGGAGAGGCATGTTGCAATGTTGCCCAGATAGATGGCTCGATCAGGATGTTCAGGCGGGCAAAGTTCCAGCACATCATGCTGTAGGGAAATTGCCTCCTCAAGGTCCGACAGCGCTCCAAGCTGGCTGAAACGCATGGAGAGGTAATTTGCAAGGTTGCCCAGGGAGATGGTTCGATCAGGATGCCCGGGCGGGCGAAGTTCCAATACTTTGTACTGTAGGGAAATTGCCTCCTCAAGGTCAGTCAGCGATCCTCTTTCGCTGAAGCAGTCCTCGAGTAGACACGCCAGTTCAGACAGCCAATCAGCTAGATCTGGATCTCCTGGGGGGTGTAGTTGTAACTCATCGCGGCAGGAGGCGATTTTCTCGTCAAGGTCGAATCCGGACATTGTGATTTGTAACGCCACCGGCCCAAGCAATGTGGAGCAATCGACTCTTGTTCAAATATTAGGTCATTCCCAGCGGCCAGGTAAGTTTTGGATCACAGACATACCTTTTGGTCTGCCTGTGGGGAACTTTTTGCTTGGGGGACAGCGCTCACCTGAGCTGAGCAGTATAAGAACTTAATGCGCGCGTGGGGCATGCGAATACCATGAGGCAAGTCCACTGATACCGTAACCCACAGGTGCGGCTGTTTCGTTCCGCGGTCGCATGAGGTCGGATTGGTCGGCTGAACAAATTGGGAATTTACAGGTAAACACATTGCAAGGTTATCGGGCCAGTACTAACAAATGTGATAGCTACATATTTGGGTTGTAATATTATTCCCGCTACGTAGGTAGTGGGTTTTAGGAGGCGATAAAAGTTGCGTTCTAAGGTTCAAACTTGAGATGCCTTTTATAGAAGATTGTTCTCCCGCTCGTTTGAAATATCGGACTCCCGCAGCCATCGACATCTCACAAACGCCGCAACACCACACAAACATCATTACACCACAACATCCGACAAATAGTACGATACCACGCAAACCTTATTCTATGTTCATTTTCAACAATTTTATGTATGTTTAGCCTACATTTTCGACAGTCATATTCACACGAGCGTTATCAGTATGTATTCCAAAACCTAATTTTGAGTTTGTTAATAAATTACACTCGAGCAGGATAGAATAAGCCGGAGTCCCAATATGATTTGAAATTGCGGATAATCTATAATCTATGCACCAGCGTACTCAATCGCCACATCTCCACTGTTCAAACGATCACCCACCATCCATAGACCTCAGTCACAAAAAGCAAAGGAAACAGCGTGGTAGGTACACAAGTACTTTTCTCTTTCCATTGTATCTTATCTATGCTGTTGCTTATATACTGTGAAGAAGGTATGCCCTATCTGAGAGTGATATCTGAACGAAGATTGACTGGTACACAGGCCAGTGACAAATAGTAATACAAGGTCACACTTGCCAAACCCGATCACCCATGGGGAAACAGTGCGTGTTTATTACAACTCGGTCAGCCACAAAAAGTAACATGAGGTCACGTTCTGCAGAGAGGTTAAGCCCCTAGTAGCTAGGTATGTTATTTTGGCAGAGAAATGAATTTAGTTGAACATATACTGGGAAGGCCTCCACCGGAACCGAGAGTTTCTGCCAATTCATCGTGTTGGTTTTCATTATACTCTGAGTTGACTCGGTGTGGCTGAGGTTCTGTTTTCACCAGCTGTTCGTCAACCTGGCCCGAAGTCGTAAAAAGTTTTTTTTTTTGCTCTACTATGATCGTCACATCCTCAATGTCAATCTGTGTGTATATAATAACTCTTGCAGAGCTGTGCTAACTTTAGCTTACTCTATGTTAGGTTGTCTACTTCATGTTTCGGTCCATGATGGATTCCACTGTTGAGTGGCAATCTATTTTCTCTCTCTTGACCAAGTTCTCTATGTGCATGTCGATTGGATGAAGTGCTACTGTGGTCTCGTCGTTACATTCATTCACCAACCTATGTTGTGCTAGCAGCGGCTCAGTGTGAGAGATGTCAATTATATTGCGACAGCTTTGGATGGCTAGCGGTTTGTCATCGCAATACATACGCTTGTCCTATGCTTGTCATATCCCAACAGTAAAATTCAAGAGAAACTACACATACTACTAATGGAATGGCTTTGGGGAAGGCGCAAAGTCATGCGTATCTCTTTGGTCTGTGCTCTAGTGCGGATGGAGGGAAAGAACAACATTGATACTGTAGGTACGACGGTCGATGGGTAGCTAGCTAAGTACTAGGGTACAAGGTAGATACCAAAGTGGGTGAGATGGTGAGGGAAAGCGCGCAGCACTTCCCAGTCCTGGACAGTAGTAGAAAGTGTGAGCCGAAAGGGTGGGCGGGACACCACTTCGCAGGGAACCTGTCGGGCGATGAGCACTAGCGTGCCCAGAACCCTAGAGGGGGTTCGGACCAAGAGGAGCCGAGGACGGAGGCTAGGGTGCGGTGACACGCGGGTGCGAGAAAACGGAGGAAGGAGAGAAAGACACCCGCGTGTCACACACTTTCACATAACCAAAGACAAAGTTCTGTAGACACTGCTTGTGCCTTACTTGTGCGCTAAGTTCTTCTCTGCAAAGCCGCTCACACCATCTGTGTATTGAACACTTCCACCTGTCCAAAGGCAACGACTAACATGTGTGAGAAAAAATGTGACACCTACAGTTTGTATTACAACATCAGGAAAACAGTAGCCGAGGTTATGTGGTAGCTACCGTCCACTACAATCGGCTACCAAGAACAATTCGATAGATGAACGCTCGTGCCAATGGCCACTCGACTTCGACCTCCTCCCCCCTTACCTCAACCTTTTTTCCATCCCCATCCTGCCCACGTGCCTGCACCATCAACGCATTCTAAAATAGCATCTCAAGATCGCCCTCTGGGTTCTGCCCGAGAAAAGTATGCAGCGCGCTGCAGGTACGCGGGTACACATACAGATCGTCCTATGTCATGCGTTTCCGCATGAGGACGGGTTGGGGCAAGGGTAGGTGGGGGTAGTCCGCGCCTGTACAGAAAAGTCAAACCTATGGGCATTGGCGGACAGATGGGACAATTGCGAGTAAAGAGAACATACCTGTAAAATATTGGCGCGGAAACTCCTTGAAAGCACCGGGCATGACTTCACATGTGTCTGGCACAGCGATAAGATGTCCATCGAGGACTGACCGTCCAAGCGGCCGCCAATACGGCTCGACAGACAGACATCCTCGGATCGATGCCTTGAAAGAACTGGGAGAGTTGGGGCGTCAGGCTGAGGTATTTGGGAAACCGCAGCTCCCAGTAGTTGTGTTCAAGATCATGGGGATTGGCCGGGCTTGGGATCGACGGGAGGTGGTGTCAGAGCAACGTACAAGGTCCTGTCTTTCTACAGGACCTGTGCTGCCTCTTGCCATATCTTAGGCTAGTCGAACCAATGGTCAACCTGGGTTAGAATATGACAGACCAAACCCCAAGTCACAGATAAGGAGATAAGTACTTGATGTCCAAGATCCACACGCAGAAAAACACGTACTAGTAATTATCAAATCTACACCCCTCCTCTGATAAAAACGGCAGTCTCTCCGCTAAAGACTACACATGCGTGATCCAATCACCGTTAGATGGCGGCAGACCCTCGACATTCACAGCATCCAACACTGCCCGAAGTGTGCGACACACCACCTCGACCATCCCCGCACTGGGATCGACACCCACGATCTGCTTGAAAGGCATCAGTTCGACCGTCACTTGCCCTACATTCACATGTACCCCAATCAAAAAATAACACGGATTCGACGCTAGTTACGCACCTGTGCCACATCCAAAATCGTGTCCCATCTCGCACCAGAAACAAAAGATGTGATCAAAGAGAGCACAGGGATAGGTTGGCTGGAATGCGGCGCATTTGAAGAGGTGGCGCTGAACGTCGACTTGCTAAACACTGACATAATGACTATTAGTTACTGGTTGAGTATGTTTTAAGACGATGTGCCCACGGATTTTATAGTCGCGCTCCCATGAGATGACTCGGGTGGTCACCACTTTGCATCGGCTTTCGTTGGGTTGAGCGTGTTGGCCCATGCAAAGCTTATCCGAGGGTGTAACTTGAACACGCTAGGCATTCGGCGGTGTCGCAGCTGGTGAAATGATATGCATTGCGGTAAAATGACAACAGGAAATAGCAGTGCAAACGCAATACAGACGGCCCACGCATGTGCGTGAACCCTCGATCCACACAAGAGGGGGTACGGGGCGGCTTTTATTCTACTGCGAGCTCGAGCTCGATCTTGGTAATGGTCGCAGTCGGGCTCAGACCCTTGGGGCATGTTCGCGAGCCTAAGTATATTGATGAAAAATGCAGATTAAGAGAGCGCAGATTGACGGACAGTTGAAGATATCGGATGACACCCGTACATGGTCATGTCATTCCGGAGGCGGTCCCTTTTCTGGGTGCCATATACATCCTATACGGCCCATGAAATCACATCAGTCATGTAACATGGCCCATACACGTCACATGCCCGAGAGTCTGAAATCAATCAGTACACCTGCATCATCAATATGGGCAGAGCCAAGACACTGGTCCTAGTGCACAAACGGAATGGACAACTCGTTGAACAATATGCGCAAATAATACATTCGAGGGCCATCTAGCTTCTTGCACTCCTCTCGTGACTGCAAGAATTTGCCTGTTTCGGGTGAGTAATTTTCGAGATAGCGCTTGATGGACTTGTACTGTTTGAAACAGTATGTGAGGTGTGGGAGGAAATGTACACCGGTGGAGGTTGAGCGCGTGAGTGCAGGGTACGGATGGAAAAGAAAGGAGTGGTTGCGGACTGCGTGGCAGGGGGTGAATCCTTTCTTGTGTTCCTGTCAATGCAACAAGCGAGGGTATTTTGGATATCAATGTCCATGGCGCAAGAGCCACTGATGGCCCTCTAGCAAGAGCGGCGAAAGTGACTCGAAAGTGGGGCCGACCTCGTTCATGATCTTGATGAGCTCATCCGGCAAATACCCGCGTATGAAGACGAAACGTCAGACGAGCCAAGTGCAGGGACGTGACGGTATACATGCCATGGAGAGCCGGTCTGGTTGAGGTCAAAGGTGTAGGACCAGAACCAGATAATAAGTTTTCTCTCTGACGCGTGCTTGTGAGCAAGCGAGTTGAAATGAATGGGCTGTACTGACTGAACCGCTTCAACAGGGTCGGTTTAACATTGTGGGAAAGGAGGCCAAATGGATGTACTGTACGTCTGAGCCTGCAAGAGCCAGACAAGGTAGAGCCAACTGCCTGAACCAACTACAATCCAGTCTTTGACTCCTTCGTCCCCACATCCTCATCGAGTCCCATTCCCCTCAACCTAAGCACTCATACCAGCCACCCCGATTCTAATTCTTCTTCCCAACCGTCAAGCTCTCGCAGGCTTAGCCAAGGTCGTCACCATCCGCCGAGTGTCCGGTGGCTGACTCGATCAGACCATTCAATTCAAGACTAGGTTCGTTGGACCCCCTAATGTTATCTGACGACGGATCATCTTCTCAGGCTATTAAAGAGGACTCGGAGAGTTCTCTATTAGCCGCAATTACTTGCCCTCCCGGACGATCTCGAACCCTTCCTCCGAATGCCGAGTGACACTCCTGTCTCTTGGACGGACATGTTTCATTATTCTCGCCATTTTCTTTCGATTCGCCCCTTTCATTCTCTTCTCGCAGGATGGCGAGCCGAGACAAAGCCCCATTTCGCCCATGTGCATGCGGGTGGGACTTGGTTCGAGCCGCGAGAGGACTGGATCCCATGAGCGCGTCCCAATCATGACACTCAAGTCGTCCGCCTAGTAATCCACCGCACCCACCTCCATCTCCCAAGGGTTGCTTTCATACGGTCGCCATGCTGCATCACGCGTTTACGTTTACACCGCCTTGGGCGCAGACGGCACTCGTGCGCGTGTGGCCAAGTTCAAGCCCAAGCCGGACATCGACACATGGTTCCTGCCTACAACGGCCCTAATTCCTCGATGCGCTTCCGCATCTCTGCCTCACTCATTCGTGACAATCCGTCGCCGTCGACGTCGCATTCTCCACCCGCCTGGTCGTCGTGCCCAAAATCGACCTCTACCTCTAGGCCGATTCGCATCCGATCAGGGAGCCACGCATTGGGCGCCCGGACGACCCCCTCGAGCTGTACGTGGGACATGGTCAAGGGGTCCTCGTGTCAGCAAAACAGCACCGTAGGCAGCGCAGTGAGGACTATGCTGTCTGTGGAGAACGAGTATGTCTGAAGGACAACAGGGGGCAGCAATGGGATGCTGGACGTCCGTGGGGTGGACGCTGTCGAGGACACGGACAACGTGCGCGCATGTGTGCGTTTGTTGCGGCGGCTGACGGCCGTAGGGGTTCTGAAAAGACCTGCGAGCGAATGCATAGGCGTGGTGCGTCGCGGGGTAGCTAGCTTGCAAGCTGCGACGGTGTCGTCGGTCGACATGGCCCGCTGATGTTGTGCAGAATCACACCGATCGGAGGGGGCGCTCGAAAGTATCTGCATGGATGTATGGCACGTATTTATAAATGTGGGCCATGCGAGAGCGGCTGACGCTCCATCTCGCGGTCTCCTTGGCTGTCAGCCGCCTTTACCAGCATTGCGCGTTAACCTGCTTTTTGGAACCGATGTCCGCGGGAACGCTGGATTCGCTCTCGAAACTGATTACAGGGACCTTTGTCCTCGGATGTGACGGCTAGATAGGAGCATCCGCCTGATGTTGATACTTGGCATCCCATAATAGCTGGTCGTGAAAAAAGGGAAATCAGTAGTTCGTGCAGAGTGAGTATACTAAGAATTCATCTCACATTCGGACGTGTTATCAGCGCTCTGAACCTATAGCAATCACAATCCTACGTTTCAAGTCGTAAACAATATACAAGCTATACAGTACTCCCAAATGACATAGATTATCACCAAGGTTGATCCGTCGATCACTTCCTCTCGAGGGTGAAAAAGAAATCTAACAGCAAACATTCTCACCGCTCATCGAAACTATAGTTTCACAAAGCACCCTTCGATATCCAGTACCTCACCCACCCATCCGCCTCGACCTCCCCGACCGCCTGCATGTTTGCCATGGTCGAGCTGACACGCTGCGCCTCGGTCGTACTGAAGTTGGCCAACCCCGCCTCCATGGTGGTAGCATTACCACTGTGATGAACCCCCGGCTCTGCTGAAGCCGACACCAGCGCCCGAATAACCTGGTCATCCCGTGACAACGTGCGCAAGAACTCGAGCAGCTTGATGGCCGGCTGTAGGTCAAGGTTAGGTTCGGCAACTAGCTCAGAGTACATGAATAAACATACCATCTTGGCCAAATCATCTTCCGAGGCACTCTCCGCCTTGGTTTCCAAACGTGCAAACCAATCCCCGAACGGAATGATGGGAAGAACGTTGTCGCCGTCAGGCTTGCTACCCTTGTGCTTCATGATTGCATTTCGCACAAACGTGATGATATCCGCCCAAAGTGCAGTCCGCGGGTTGACGAGGTTGAGCACAGGCGGCGGCGCCTCTTTCGCAAACGCCGCCTCTAGAATGGTGGCAGCAAGTTCTTCCTCGCGAAGCCACGACACGACCTAGAGAGATGATAATACCGTTCGCAACAGTGCCCAACAAATGACGGGCAGGAACACTTACACCAGCAGTTTCCGGGAGCGCACCGAGCGCAATGCTGGACTTGACAATGATCGGGAACCAGTCTGTAGTCGCCCAGGATCCGCCCGCTCCACCAACAATCTGGCCAATGCGAAGCGAAGTCGCATGTAAACCACTCTTGACAATAATCTATGATCAAATCCACATCAACACCGAATTTTTAAGTAATTTATGGT
>JBBPLJ010000553.1:0-11496 GCA_038089715.1 Veloporphyrellus conicus
CTTTGGATACTCCTCTACTGAAGATAGTTTCTAGTAATAGAGAAAGATATGTTCCTTCTCTTTACTTTTCTTTTTTTTCTCATTCAGAGAGTATTTATGCTTCTTAGACTTTTCAGGCCACTTTTTGTTCTTGAGCAAGTTGGCACTCTTAAGTCTCTCTAATAATTTGTTCCCTTTCTTTAGAAGGGAGGCTGGTAGCTATAATAAAGTTGATTGCTTTGATATATGGTGGTAAGAGTATAAAAGGAATAGCTTTTCCTTTTATTATGCTCTAAGTAATAATCTACTAGCTGGGCTCTATATCAAACCTAGACTTATGCTAACAATACATCCCAAGGTTCAGATTATCCTTGTCAATGACCAATATCCACTCAATAGTAGGATAAAGACTAATAGAGATCTAATATACATGCTAGCAGATTACTATATAAGAGATAGGAATATCAATTGCATAGAAAAAGCTAAAGTACACTTCTTATCATAAGAGGTATTTATACTATAGGGCTATCTGGGCAGTATGGGGTAAATGGGGAAACTACTTATGATAAGAGACATAAGGCAGAGAGATAGTCCTGGGATATTGGTATAAGAGATGATAGGATGATAAAAGATAACTCCTACCCAATGAATGACATCAGTAAAAGGCAAGGGCAGTTGCTAAAGAATGCTCTGGAATATAATCATAATCATATGCATATAAGGAGTGTTACACTCTGTGTAACAATCCACCTCAACTATATCAGACTTATGCAGTCCTGATTATCTGCAGCTTGCGACGATAGTTACATTCTTATGCTGTCCTTTGTTACCAGTGGCGTCGGATACTAGCTGGGCTCTATACTAGACTAGACTTGTGCTAATGATATGCATACAAGGTCCTGAGTTACCCTTGCCCTGTAAATAGCATCCACTCAATAGTAGGACGAAGACTAGTAGAAATCCCTAAGGGAATCATGCCTGAGGCAGATCACTACACAGGAGATAAGAGTATCAATTGCATAGGAAAAGCTGAAGACCTCGCCATATCGAGAAGTCTTATATAGTACAGGGCTATCTAGGCTGTGTGGATAAATGGGGAAACTACTCACGATAAGAGACATGAGGTGGAGAGATAGTCCCGGCATAAGGGTAGATCATATGATTGGAAGATATCAACGAGAACAGTGGAGGAGAGAAAGACTTATCTAGTCAAAGGCTAAAGCCTCCGCTGTGGAATGTTCTAAAATGTAATCATAATCGTAATAACAAAGAGAAGAAAAGAATTCAAGCTCCTCCTCAGTTATTGTAATATTACCCCCTTCATATTCTCAATCTTCCAGATCGAGTCCCTCAAGATGACTGGTCACCTTCATTTCGTTCTTCTGCCCCCACATGGTCCACTTGAGTGAGGTCACATTCTATGTCATCATGTCTCTTTCCACTACATACTGAATACTTTTGCTCTGGACATTGTGGTGGATAATGTCCTAATCCATCCCATTTACAGATTAGGCACTTGTACTGGGGGCAATACCATTTAGGATGCCCAGATTTGCCATATAGGCGACAGGTAGTTTAAGGGCAGAATGTCCCCTTGTGCTCTTGTAAATGGCATATCCAGCAGGTAGGTTATACATTGGGATTAATTTGGGTAGGTGCTATGGAGTAGGATGGTGTAGATGGTCGTGCTGCAGGTTCATGGATGGCAGAGGTGGTGAGGCTGAATGTGGCGATGGAGATTTTCTTCTTTTTTGTTCGCTGGAGTTTCGGTGCCATAGGGTGAGCTAGCAGAGCTTCCACTGGAGTTGTCGGGCCATCAGTGATGTGCTGAGAGAGGGGTACTGGGATAGGAGTTGGAGACTCCATTTCCCACAATCTGTTGACAGGTGGTCTGAAATCTTTGGGGTCAGCATAGTAGTGATCACTCTCTTCGGTAGAGAGTGTAGTAAGGAGGGGAGGGAGGACGTCATCGACATGGTGGAGTGGGAGCAAGTACAGAACTTCCCCAATTCCTCCGGTGATGAGGATGGCCAGACACTGGTTTTCGGCGTCGTTGAGAGACACGATGAGAATGGTATGGGTGGGGATATCTTGGGGAGCCCAGACAAGAATGCGATTGGCGAATACTTTTGATAGAATGATTTGGTAATATAGGGTGAGCTGATCCCCCAAGATGGGGTTCCAAACCATGGCACTGTGGTTTGAAATCCATTGGTAGGTGGCCAGCTTGTCGAGTATGGCATGGAGGAGCAAGTACTGTAGGTTGTGGGGGAGATGAGTAAGCCGTATGGGGTTGTTGGGGACAGTGTTGCTCCAGAAGTACTCAATTTTAGACATGGGGGAGGTGGAGTGAGAGGGGACATTGGAAGCGTTAGATATTCCATGGGGGAATGCAGATGAGGGTGAAGTCATTGGGACATGACCTCTTATATTCATTCAGGAGGTCAGTGGCATGTCCCAGATTAGACTCTGATTCCCAGATATTTTCCCCATTGCCCATTCCTTTCCACATGGTCAGGAACTACCATTGTCCTTGTGGTCCTCTGTGGGCGATAAAGCACTCTACTTCATATTCTTCATCTCCGTCTATAATGTCCGGTGGTGGTGGCATATCTAAGGTTTCGGCCAGGGGATCCCGATGATAAGGTGATAAGAGAGAAGCATGGAACATGTTGTGAATCTTCCAAGTCAGCGGTAATCGGAGTTCAAATGATACTGATCTGATCTTCCTCGTTATTTCAAAGGGGCCTTCCCATTTGGGTGCCAATTTCCGATTGGGATAAGGGATTCGGAGGTTTCGGCTATCAAGCCAAACCTTATTGCCAGGTTACCAATTGATCGGTTGGAAGGGGAATTACTTTGCCATTAATCACCTTGCTTGTTCGTGGGCCACATTTGCCTCATCTCTAGCTGATTTGAGGTTGGAGAGTCTGTGTTTGAGGGTGGGTAGGAATGTTTTCCCTGCAGGAGGGTAGGCTCTTGGTTTGTATCCGTACCATAGAGAAAATGGAGAAACTTTTATTATGGAATGTGGAATGGAGTTGTGGTGGAATTCGGCAAGCAACAGGTAATTGAGCCACTTGTGTGGCTTGTTCATACAGAATAGTTGAAGATAGGTTTCTAACTCTTGGTTTACTCATTCAGTCTCTCCATCTGTTTGAGGATGATAGGCGGAGGAGAGGGCTAGCTTGTATTGGAGGAGTCGAGCTAGTTCATGTTGAAATGCTAAGGTGAACTGTGGGCCTCTGTCGGAGATGATTTTGTCATACAGGCTGAATCATTTGTAGATGTTTTCCAGAAAAAGCCGAGCAACTCCTTTGGCGTCAATGTTTTTATTGCAAGGGATGATTAATACCCTCTTACTAAGCCCATGGTCTACCACAACCATGACAGAATCTATGTCATCAATGGGGGGAAGGGTGGTGATGAGATCAACAGACACCTGTTGAAAGGGGCGAGTGGCAGCAGAAGGAATGGATAAGAGGGGGGGTCGGGTGGGGTGGGTATTGGACTTGGCCCATTGGCAAATGGAGCAGTTGTGAACAAAGGTTCTGCAGTAGGTGAGGAGACCAGGCCACCAGTAATCCCTTTCGAGAAGCGCACAGAGGCGGGTAGCACTGGAATGGCCCCCGATCGGGGAGGAGTGAAGATTAGAAACAAGGGGGTAATGGGCAGCTTCTGGTATATAAGCGCGGTTCAGGTAGAAGAGAGTGGTCCCATCATAGGAGAAATCAGAAGGTTTAAGCCGTCCAAGCAGTTCGTCAGTTGCCATGGCTTGGAGGGCGGTGAGGAGAAAGGGGTCGTTAGGAGTGGACTGGGTAAGTTTTGTGTCCATGATGTCAGTGATGGAGTTGACGAAGAGTTATTCCAGGAGGAGTGTTTGGTCAACGTTGTCTTCGGTGGTGTTGATGTCGTTATTGCAGGAAAGGGCATCGGCGGGTCCCATCATGGTGCCTTTTTGATAGAAGAAATGAAGGTCATATTCCATCAGGAATAATTGCCAGTGCGCATGTCATCGGGAAAGTTTCTGAGGAGTTTTGAAATAGGTGAGGTTTTTATGATCAGTTAAGATGGTGACTGGATGTCATGCTCCATGTAGGTAGTGCCACCATTCTTCCAATGCATGGATGACGGCTAGTAGTTCCCAATCATAGATGGGATAATTTGTTCTGGTTCAGAGAAGGTGGAAAATCGGTATGTGACAGGGTGTAGATCGCCATTGCTGTCTGGTTGCATTAACACTCCTCCAGATGCTATCAGAGAGGCATCTGTTATTACGTGATAGGAGAGTGTGGGGTTGGGCATTTGTAGTCTTGGAGCAGAGCAGAAGATTTCTTTTAGTTTGTTGAACGCTTCCTGTTGGGGAGTATCAAAGTGCCATTTGACGGTTTTCTTGGTGAGGTTGATAAGTGGATGCACTACCTCAGAGAACACTGGGATGAATTTTCAGTAGAAGTTGCAGAATCCCAGGAAGCTGCAGACTGCTTTTACAGATCTGGGGTATTCCCATTTGTCGATTGCCGTTAGTTTGGTGGGGTCCATCTGGAGGGAATTATGGGTGATGATCATGCCCAAATATTCCATGGTGGGAGAGTCGAATGTATACTTGATCAGCTTGCAGGATAGCTGGTGTTCACATAGTTGTTGTAACACCCACTGAGTTCATTTGACATAAGTGGTGATGTCAGGGGAGCCAATCCCCAAGTTGTTCATGTAGATCACCAGCCATCCTTCACTTATCATATTGGCAAAAATGGCATTCACAAATGCCTGAAAGGTGGGGGGGGAATTGCTCATTCTGAAGAACATGACAGTTGGTTCATAAAATCTGTCTAATGTGACAAAGGCAGCCTTCCATCTGTCCTCTGGTTTGATTCGAATATTGTTATATCCCCATCATATATCCATTTTCATGAAGAATTTGCTTCCTTTCAGTTTGTCGACAAGGTTAGTGATTAAGGGGAGAGGGTAGACATTTTTGATTGTATGTTTGTTTAGATATCAGTAGTCCTGGCAGGGGCAGAGATCTCCAGTTTTCTTTTGAACAAAGAAAAATGGTGATGCTTGTGGAGATTTCAAGAGTACTATGGTTCCTTTCTCCAGGTGTTCTTTGATAAATTTTGAACATGCTTCCCATTCTGGTTCAGTGAGGGAATATGGTTTTGCTCGTCGAGGTATGAAGGTATTGTTAGTTTTGATCTCATGATTCCATGGTCATTCTGGTGGCAACTCATTGATCTCCTTGTCTTTGAATATGTCCGCATAATCTTCATAGTGTCACAATAGCACTGTCGCTTCTTTCGGTTGTTCCTGGGCAATAGTTGTCGAAAATGTTATCTTTCAACAATATTCATCATGATGACTGTATCAATATTCATAAGCCTCCTCGGTTTCTTCATTGGGGTCCTTTTGCCAACATCTTAGCAAAAACCTCTGTTTGTCATTTGTTTGAGGGGAATCAAATTCTATAATCCTCTCTTTCCAATTGATCCGTGGGTTGTGTTTTTCTAACCATGGGTGTCTAAGGATGATCCTGTTTTTATTCCTCATTATGAAGAAGGTTTCTTCATGTTCTTGCTGATCCATCCATGTTCTTAGTTTGATCAAAAATCATATTCTTCCTGCCACATTGAGGGTTCCATCCGCATTGATGGCTTGTCGGGGTTCGTCTAGTTCTTGGAAAGGGAGATTAAGCTTTCTAGCCAATATTGGGTTGATGAAATTGTTCATTGCTCCTAAGTCTATGAGTGCGATATGGTGTGAGACTTTATTTATTTTCTTTGGTGCGATGGAGAAGGGGATTTTTATTGAGTTCTTCGCACTAGAAATTACAAATGAAATTTGTTTCAAGAGTATCAATGTCTCTGATTGATCCTCTCCTTTTAAAAATCCTTGCTGGTTTGGCCCATCTCAACTCTGGCCACAACCGTTTCCTGGTCGCTTTTCGACCCATCTCTTTTTGGTTTGTCGTAGATCATTCGAAGAGACTCTTTGATCTCTTTAGGGTTCTTTTTCTTTTCAAGAGTGAGGGTTCACATATATTCTGCGAGGTCTTTGTCAATTTCGTTTGTTTGACTAGCTCCAGCTCCTTGCTCATTAGTTGGGACAGATACTCCCCTAGCAGCGAATCTGGCTGGGTTTCTAGGAGATCGGGGAGGTAGAGGTTGGGCGGGGTTGGGGGTCAAGGGTAATTTTTGGCACTGCACCCCTTTCTGTCACAGACAAAACATCTTCCTTCTCGGATGGCCCTAGCTCAGTTGATGGGAGTTTGATATCGCTGTTAGAAGGTGACTGCATTAATGTCCATTGCGTCAGGGTCTTATTCTTTTGTTCCTCCACTCTTTGCTCTGTAATTCCCGTAGTACCTTTGATTTCTAACTGCCAAGATTTTCTCTCGTTGGGCAGCATAGTTGATTGCTCTGGACATCCATTTTGCGGGGGTGTCAGGGGTTTTTTGTCCTTGGTATATCCACTGGATCATCTGGAAGGGGAGTCCTTTGATATAGTGGTGGATTTTCGAGTTTTCATCACTTATTTCTGATTGCAATATCAATAACTTTACCTTGTTGTTGTATTCATCTGTATCTAACAATGATGGTCCTTTTGCTCTAATGGTGGCCAACCTATTGAATGCTTTGGTGGCAGTTTCTTTCAGGGAGAATGCTTCAAGAAATCTTTTCTTGAAGGCTGCATAGTCGTCATCTTTTGCAGTCTGGTTTGTTACATCCAATTGAAATACTTCTACGAAATCGGAGGCTTTGGACATTCAATTTAAACAAATGGTAATTTTGTTCGAGTCAGGTGGAGCAGGAGTATATAGTTTGAAGTAGGCATCTATGCTCTCAATCTATATTTTCCCATCAGCAGACTTGCTGGAGAAATTTTCAGGTAATGCCACTTTGAGGAGTTCATTTGCCATTGGTTCGCTATCAGGGCTACTTGGTACGGCAGGAGGCAGGGGAGGAGGTGGTGGGTCATCAAGTGGGGTGGGGGGTCTCTTTCCTCATAGTTCGGCAAGTTGAAAGGCTTGTACCTTCCTTTCTGGTTCGGTAAGATCTTCTACCTCGGTATGGTAGAGTAAGTCATTCCACTCAAATGAGGTGAGTCAGGCATCAGGGTTTTTACTTTCTGGGTTATCAATTAACTCTTCTAATGCCCAGATTCATTGGAGTCTCAATAGTACCTCCTTCTTTGGCTGAGGGAAGGCTCCTGGTGCTGCTACTGAAGTCGATTCTGATGACAATGTGCTTACTTGTATGGTTGGGGTAGGTTCTCTGGATGCTCCCCTACTAAACATGGTTTCTAGGAGTGGTGGCAGGTAGACTCCTTCTCGTTTCTTTTGTTTTCTTTCTCATGCAGATTCTTCTTGCGCTTCTTGGACCTTTTGGGCTTCTGCTCTTTCTTCAGCTAGTTGCCAGTCTTTCGCCTCTTTGAGGATATGCTCTCTCTTTTCTCTGGAGAGTTCGGTCACTATAGTGGATGGTAATGCCCTGGCACACGATAGTAAGGGCTCTAAGAAAAGCTTTTCCTTTTGTTACGCTCTATGTAACAATCCACCTCAACTATATCAGACTTATGTGGTCCTGGTTATCCGCAGCTTGTGACAATAGTTACATTCTTATGCTGTCCTTTGTTACTAGTGGCGTCGGATGCTAGCTGGGCTCTATACCAGACTAGACTTGTGCTAATGATATGCATACAAGGTCCTGAGTTACCCTTGCCCTGCAAATAGCATCCACTCAATAGTAGAACGAAGACTAGTAGAAATCCCTAAGGGAATCATGCCTGAGGTAGATCACTACACAGGAGATAAGAGTATCAATTACATAGGAAAAGCTGAAGACCTCGCCATATCGAGAAGTCTTATATAGTACAGGGCTATCTAGGCTGTGTGGATAAATGGGGAAACTACTCACGATAAGAGACACAAGGTGGAGAGATAGTCCCGGCATAAGGGTAGATCATATGATTGGAAGATATCAAAGAGAACAGCAGAGGAGAGAAAGACTTATCTAGTCGAAGGCTAAAGCCTCCGCTGCAGAATGTTCTGGAATGTAATCGTAATCATAATAACAAAGAGAAGAAAAGAATTCGAGCTCCTCCTCGGTTATCATAACAAGGAGGAGAAAAATACAGTCTTGTCCTCTATCATAACACATTCCAGCTCTATCTCAGGAAGCATAATCAGATATTAGCTCCATATATGCAGTCTATGCTGCCAGAGACAGCTCTCGAATTCACTAGGCTCGCCATGCCGCCAGTGCGCTGGCCAATCTCTATGAGTATCGCCCTCCTAGTACCTGGGATCCGAGCGTCACCTCGTCGCGTTGGGCCTCTCCTATTATTTTGGGTACACAGCTGACACTCGGGCCCTAGGTTCTCACAGATCGCGGCCGGGAGGCGCTTCGCGCCTTCGCCCACCCTTTAGCTTAGCTTCTCCCACTGCAGTCCGAGTCATATAACGACGATCAAAGATTGTGTACTCGTCTACGTGTCCGTTGCGAGTCCCAAATCTGTTTCCGCCCTCGGCGCTCTCCATTAATATGCCACTGACTAACGCTTACACCACCTTTCGCACTGCTGCCTCGCCTATCGGTTCATCCTCTTACTATCCCCTACTCCAATCTACCGGTGAAATCGCCCAATGTCCATCCTGAGGGCCCCTGGTACGGCGGCCCAGACGCCATAGCTGATGATTGGTGCCCATGCTCATGCAATGAGGTGTTACTCTCGTATGCTCGGGGATCAAGCTGCGGGATCATTGACAGTAGGTGTGCTGTATCATCACCCTGTGTCAACCATTCACCATCATAGGCAACCGTGTTTTCTGAAATCAGGCTCGTCAATATATATGAAATATGTATACAATAATAGAATACCAACGAGCAATTGGCATCCCACGTGGGATCCACGTCTCCCGGTGGTGCATTTCATTGCCAAGGGGCATCATAGACTCTCGCAATGTTTTGTTTTCATTGGCCAGATATCGCAACTTTCCCGCGGCTATTGTCTGATCGTCAGCTGACAAGTTCAGCCCAGCAGTACTATTGGCTTACCTGTGATGAGAAGGTGATAGCGGGCGACACGTCCGTCTAATGAAGTATCGAGTGGGTCCACGAAAAGCAATGCATCCTGCAGTTCAGAGAATCCGCCCGTCTCTTTGAACCGATATTCTCGCTGCAACTGCGACTTGCTCTTCCTTTCCAGAAATTGCTTGGATGGGCATGACGAGGAGGCCTGCATGTCTGAGTAAGTCTGGCGAGTCACAAATCTTTCTGTTTTCATTCTGTTCGTATTATAGGCTCCCGGGAACCGTCCACTGCTGTGGCCCCACTCATAATCCCGTGTTAATAGTCAGAAGCAACCTCCGGAGTAACGTCCTAAGGCCAAGATCCTCCATGTGCAGCTCCTGTTTTTTCTTCTGATATCGAGCGCTTGGAGCATTATAAGTGAGCGCCGCGTGGCCACCTCTGATCGAAGATCAATGTCCGGCTAACGAGAGTGCGCTATTTACCGGGCACGCGGATGATTAATGAGTGCAGGACATCGGCCTTGGTGGTTACAAGGACCAGTAACACCTGTGCGCCTTTCCTTCGGCATACTCCAGGTCTAGTATGCACCGACTTCATGAGCGCACTATACCCTTGTAATTAACCGCCCGTTGTAATACAGCATTATGATCGCAGGAATATGGGCACCACCAATCTACGTTCCCGACGATAGTTCGGCGGGAACCCTGACAGTACAGCCTTGCAAAGGACTCCTTTCATTTCTCCTCCGGCTGGTCTACCGCCGCACCGGCAGCGCGGTCCGATCAATTTTGGGCCAATCAGAATGACATGCTCTGCTCTTTTGTGATGTAGTACGCCGAGGACTTGCCACAGCAACGCTGTTAAGATGGCGCAGCGCTGCACACTACTATCCATTGACATAGACTCGGGGCCCGCGGCTCCTTGTGGAGTCATGGACTATGATCCATGTCCATTATACGGTGCACCGTGTAGTGGATTTTTTCCACCTTCTCGGTCGGGTTCTAGCAGAGTTGTGAGAGACGGATGCAACAGGCTGAACTCTAATTGAACCAACGATCACGGGGCAGCCCCTGCAGCAGGAACTGACAAGGTTGCTTGTCAATTGCTGCTGCAGTCTCGTGAAGATAGATAGAGTGATAACAAGGCAGGAGCTCGCAGTTTTAGTGCGAATCACAACACTTGGTATACAACTGGTAAGGATAATACGTCTGAGAAGGCTTCGTCGCTTACTACCTTTCGCAGATCCAGGGCGCACGCGTAACGCTACATATATGACCATCTGATCTGGCAAGGAATAATCTTGATGAAGACCCAATGGTCGGCGAAGAATGTGAGTTAGGGGCCTCCATCTTCCCACCATCCGACTCAGAGATGGACCGTAGCTCTAGTACATGTTACTTGCCGCCTTCGTGAATGATGATTGCCAACATTGCTGCCCGGTATCTATCTGCCCAAGTGACCACATCTGGATGTGGCTTGCAAAGTCAAGTACTCAAGTACTCATTACTCGCATGGGACCAAATTTGGACCTATGCACACAGCCCGTGCATTGCGCCTCAATTGATCCCCGTGTCGTGGTCCAAATTGCGATGCACATCTACATCTCTCTTTTCCCTTTCACTCACTCAGTCTCTACTGGCTAGAGTCAGAGTTTTCTGCGGCTGCATGCTGCGAATAGGCACGAATTGCCAGTTGGACGAGCTTAACGGACCGTGCACTATAAACTTGTAGATACTGCAGGGCTCGTGAATACTTCATGGGCGTCTTGATAAACATTAACATGCCGTCATTAACGTACATTATAGCCTTTGACGCTCGTCAACGGGCGCAGTCAAAGTAACATAAATATCTTTGGTCACGCCAAGATACTAATTGCACCCGTTAATCGGGACGGGCTCGGGACGATTTTTATGCAGTGCTCGCCATCCTGCTCAGAACGTCTCCCAGCCGATGTGCTTGGTCTTTCTGTGGATCGTAAACATATGACAGGCTGGAATTCTAGCCGATACCCGTACCCGAGTCGCAGGTTCACGGTGCCAGCAGCGACTCGGGATCGCATAGTAATATCTTACCTCGCTCTCACTACTTCATACCTGTCCCCCACTTTTTGTGCACGCATGTGTACCAAGTTGCTCGTACACCCTTCGCACACCCTACCCCGCCTCACCATCGCCCCACTCGGTGCCTGCCCACCCTCGCTTCGCTTCACCCTCACCCGCTTTACCCATCCTTGCCTCATACCATCACCTCACCCGCCTTTGCCTCACGCCACTATTTGTGTGCACGCGAACACGATCACACACGCGGCCCCAGATCACATATGCACTCAGTTGCACGCCGTCACCATGCCTTCGCATACTTAGGCAGCAGGTCTGGTGTCTAGTGTCCAAGATTGGTCCTGATGACATCTTGATGTTTACGTAATGAAATCTGTTCCTTTACAATGATGTCACGCTGAATCGTTGCCATGTAGCGCCCCTTCAAC